>VZTL01051995.1:0-14577 GCA_013400535.1 Scopus umbretta | reverse complement strand
CCAAAAACCTTTCTTTTGGAATGAGTCACAGTATGAAAAGCTGATGTATAGATTATTTACACTCTGCATTGTGCATATCAACATCATTTTAGAAAAATCCAAATGATGTTAAGCCTTAACTTTTTTTGTTTTGTCCCTTTCTTTCACACACAGATTTAAAAGGAAAACATGGGGAAGAATGGGAAATAATCTGAGAAGATAAAACAGAGGAGAAATATGGGATGATATTAAAAAAGTGACAAAGAAGGATAAATGAAGAAAGAAATAGCATGAAGAAATGGAATTGAGAAGTGTAGAAAGACAAGAAAAGTGACCATGAAGCTGAGATGGAGACATACATTTAATGCTTTTAGTAGGGTATTTCCAGAATAATTTCACATGTCTGTAGGAATTTATCTTGATTATTTTTGTTAGGGAACATAATTCCATGGTAGATGGACTTTCATGCTTGTGCTCCAGTCTTCAGATTTCCGGCACTTTTTGGATATTCCTTTCTCTAATATTAGTCTCCAAGAAGTCATTATATGTTTTGCTGAGCTAAAGTGGTTTTTTTCATATTTATCCAGCTTCCATTAAGAACCCATTGGGCTTAAAGTTGTATGGTTATCTTGTAATATGATTTTATTTTATAGAAAAAAAGTCTTGCATAAATTCTGGCTAGGACAAAAGGATGTAGGAACAGTCCCAAAGCATATGGGTTAAATTAGCGCCTGCTGAGTTGCAGTGCCAGCATTTGTCTGATTTAATGACATGATTTTAAATAATTGGAGGCGGTCTTGAGCATCCTCCATGTGATTTTCTGATGGATTAATTTTAAACAGAGGCCCAGGGAACATTTGGGACCACGAGTGTGAATGTGTTTCTGTTAGTTAACAGTGAATAATTGGCCTAGTTTCTTGTCCCATTTCTTCTTCAGGAAAGCATAATTAATTCAAATGTACTGGCCAGTGATATGCGTAGCACTGCTGCAAACCATAATAATAAGGCTAACCTCTGGAGTAACAAAAGCAGGTCAGATGGTCAGGAGTAGGACAGGCAACAGACTGAATCTATGGGAAACAGCCTGATCAAGTTCAACCTATCACTTCTTCTTAGGCTGGGAATATTTAAAAATATGAGGAGTTATTTACAATTAAACATTAATACCAAAGTAAAAGAATATTAAAGGTGACACTTTAGATCCCGATCATGCTTCTGGAGTTTAAGAGTGAAAATAAAATGAGAAAGTCTGGTTTTCCTAGTGCCTGAGTAGTTCTTCCTGATAGATGAATGAAACATAATCTCAATGTTATTTTCAAGGATTACTTAAAAACCACACTTTTCAACATATTATTTTGCTTTCAACAAGCATCTCTTTTGTTTCATGATGTAAGATGTTATCTCGGTTTAAAGGAGTGTTTTCAAACTGTTAAGAGTAATAAAATATTGCAATTATTTGATTTTCTCTTTCAGCTAACTTAATGGGCAGGCATGCAGATGCAGATGTAAATCTGGAGTTTCTGTCATGTAACAGAGATCAAAATCCCACCCAAAAATTGTTTTATGAAAATGTTATAAAAGAGTGCATGTGTATACATTAAACATGGAGAGTAATTTAGGAAGTGACAGTGAATTATTAATCAGAACTAATATGTTCTGTTGCATTTTGGTAAATACTGTCTATTATAACACACAAACAGAATAGTGGAGCTGCACTACATCATGCTATACTTATGCTACTTTGTTTTTAGGATATGGAAAGCTCGGCCTATGAACATGAACATGTTCATGGCAAATCCAGAACTGAGCATAGGATGTGAACTACAATGTAATCACAATGACTATAGCTTTTCGTGGAAGATAGCTCACTTTAAAACCCTTATTTCATGTATTTCTTCAAGTTAAATGCAATAGCCCCAAATTTGGTTCGAGCTAACCAGCCTATTATTTATTCAAGTTCTTGAGTAAGCTTTCTAACTTATAGTGACTTCCTGTATAGCTTAGCTAAACAACAAGAAGTACCCAGACTGTTTTAAGAAAGAAATCTTACAGACCTTTCCTAATATAAATCCACCCTCTTAACAGTCTTTGAAGATCTGAAACACAGCAAGGCGTGTCCCATATTGCTGTGCATCTGCACACTGATGCTGTGTTTTAAATGAAAGTAGGGCTTATTAGAATCTAGAAATCAGAACTAGAGGGGCAGAAGAATGGATGGTTACTCTGTGAAATACTTAGCTCATGAGCTGAGAAGAGGTTTGAACCTTAAGTAGAACAGTTGGAATTTATAATTTCTACTTTGTAAAAATTTTACATTTCCTGAAAAAGATTATGTTTTCTGACTGAAATGTCTGCACGGTTTGTTCAGTAAAGAGTCCCAGCTTTTTGCTTTTGGATGTATTTACAGACTGTGAGAAATTTCTTGGTTTTATACTTTAAAAATTATCTTCCTTATACTTGTGTCTGACTAAAATGAAGTAATACAAGAAATGAAAATAAATGCAAATTTCCCATTTTCCAAGTGAAATCACTTTCATTTCAGAAATATTTTTTCACAGAAACTTTTAGGAAAATGAAAAGTTTTCAGTACAAATGGAAGAATCTTCCTTCACTTAAAAGTGTTTTGTCAAAACAGTTCTGACAAGTTGTACTCAATAATAGTGACCTCAGTAAGAACTTTTCAATTAATATCTTTTACATGAACTCAGAGAATGTAAATCAGCCTATTAAGGCCAAATGTTGTTTTTATATACTCTTGCTTCCACCTTGAAAAAAGTCAGCTGAGTTCATGTGTTTTGAAAAAAAAAGAATTTGTTAGCAATGATTCTACAAGCTTTAACGACAGAGAAGACTTTTTCAGTCAACTGGTCTGAGTTTTTTCTCTAACACAGTCCAAACTAGGAAGGTAGGGAACTGATAGCAAGCAGTCCAGACTCTGACCTCAGCCATCTGACCTGATTTTCAGAAGAGTTGAACACTCAGAGTTTAAGCTGAAGTTAGCAGGTCTTGCAGCTGTGTGGTTTGCTTGCCAATCAGCCTGTTGGCCTGAAAGTAAGAAAACAGCATTAAACTGGCTAAGGACCGAAGATGACAATAATTGATTATTAACAGTAATAAAGGGATATTACTTTTATAATAGCTTTATCTACTTAATTTTAAGAAAGAATATGCAATGCAGGTAATTTATGTTGGAATACACCCTTATGAAGCTTAAGCTGAAGTTTCATTTTAAGATAGTAGCATTCATATTACCATACCTAGGATAATGTTACATAGACTTAAAAGAAAAACACTGTCCAATCTCTGTGTCGCAGGGGGGCTGTGACAGAGTCAAAACATGCCTTTTCATTTCACTGAGCTGTTTCATATGATATATCTTTCCAAGAGCCTGAATGTTTATTATGTATAAATTGTGTTATAAAAATAATTATGAAAATACTGTTTAACATTCTTAGAATACTAGAACTGGTGAAGTAATAAAAAATATATATTCCCAAAGGTGGGATTTAGAATAACTTGTTTGAGAATCAAAACCTGCACATTTTACAGTATCTACTGCTTTCACGGTACAGTGACAGTGCACATATGACACCCTGCTACCTTGGATGGTGCCTAAAAGCCCATCCTAAATTCGTGAAACTGGTAGACTCATAATAAACTTAATGGGGAATTAAATGATTGCTTAGTCAGTAAGCTTCACTCTATTGACTTCAATATGTGCTGGCTTAGACTCTGTCCTACAGCCCTCACCACTTTTAACTTCCAAAGACTGGAGTCCAAAAAACCAAGATCAATTCCTGAGGTCAATAATGTTCTCCTTTTATCTTTACTATTTAAAATATATAAATTTAGACAAAAATATTAAATTATTAAAAATTCAATGAAGATTATAATGCTTTTCATGTACCTTTTCTTCATGTTCTTTGTTCTCCTCTAGTCCTCAATGAGCACAATGAAGAGAACTTAAAATAGCTGCCCATATGCAGAACAGCTCTTCACTAACTCCTTATTAGTGTAAATGAAGAAATTAAATTGTTTCCATCAGCATCAGCCATATCCCTGTTCTCCACTTTGTCACAGCTATCACATGGGAAGGTTTCTGGAAGTGTTGGGCCATGGAAGGGTGAAGCCATGCTATGCCTAATCTTCCTCTGATGTCAGCTTTCTGCCAAAGTCTACAGGCCAGTTTGCGTGGATCCTTTGCATTCCTAATTAGTCCCAGGACCAGATCTCAGATGTATGTGGTGATTTTTTTTCTCATTCTGGAAATGCAACTTGAGAAATTCAATAGCGGCAAACACACATTTTAAGAACAAAAAGCCCTTTCGAATGAGTTCTAAATTAAAACCCAGAGCATGAATGAAATGAGTATTCAAATAGCACAGTAAATAATGGAGGCCAGATTCCTTTCAGTTAGTTTTTAGATTACTTCAGATAATAACAAAATATGAAAAGTATAGTGAGCAATTGCAGAGAAAGCCACCTGATTCATGTTTTGAATTATAAGCTCTTTCCAGACCCCTTCACACACACAAGCTACATAGTAAAGAAGTATCCCTGTTTCCATGATTTAATTTGTATCTAGGTAGTGTACAACTATAAAACAAAATCTGTGCAGATTTTAGACACGGGTAAAAAAAAAAAAAAAAAGATCTTGCAATTGCAAAAGATTTTGCTGGACTGTCTAATGATTGCATAGGTCACAAGAGGCTGTTTGAAAACTATTAAATAGGAAAAATCACTTTATTGACTTGGAAAAACTTATGTGTTTACTGCTAAATTTCACTCTCTTAAACAGGGGAAGGAGTAAATAAGGACTGCCAAGATCTGAAAGCAGTGTTTAGCAGTTCGTGCAGGCTAAATATGCTTTTCCTTATGTGAACTGCCATATGATGCTGCAGTTAGTGTTCAAATGACCAAAACAGGTCTTTTCCTATTTCGATGGCTCCTCGTGTATTGTGTTCTGCTTTCTTTTTTGCTCTGTAAGAATACAAAAGCTCTCAAAAGAGCTTTTAATAACTGCATTTCTGGTTTATCTACTAATTTATATATTTATTCATAATATCTTTCATTTTTGTACCATTACATTATAGTCCTCTTGTACTATAAAGGCCTTGCTGCTCCTCACTAGAGGGCTTCAGGAGTCTGAGGCAGTGACAGCAAGGGAATGTATTTACCACTGCAAAAGTATCTGTTTTTTTCAAAGGATGTAGATGATTATCTTCCTCTTTCTTTTCAGACATTTTCTGTGTTGTGTCACCCTACAATTAGTTGGAACGTCAGGCAAGTATCAACATTGCATTTGGCATTAAGGATCCTTCTGAAAATTGGAAAAATAATAAGAAAATCACAAGGTTTATCTGCGTAAGACACAGAGGCTATATTTACTTCCAATTCACTGGGAGTCAATCACAGCAGATGGAGTCCATAATTCACTAGATCTGGGATTTCCATTAACTTGGAGTGAGTCTCAAGCCAAATTGTCATATTTCTTTAATTGTTTAGTTAGCTTCACTAACAAAGCAATGTACAGTGGAAAATTTCCCTTCTGAGCGCTGCTGTTTGCTCCTCCAGGTCATCACCACTACTCAGTAAGGGTAGATACAGCTTGCCATGGTCTTTCTGGAGGGAAAACATACCTTGTTATCCACCTGATTCTTACTGAATCCTTCTCCTCAGTCCTCGTGCCTGTGATGTGTCTTGGTGGTGTGGTTTAACCCCAGCCGACAACTAAGCATCACACAGCCTCTCTCTCAGGGGAGAGAATTGGAAAAGTGAAAGTGAGAAAACTCGTGGGTTGAGATAAAGACAGTTTAACGGGTAAAGCAAAAGCTGCGCACGCAAGCAAAGCAAAACAAGGAATTCGTTCACTACTTCCCATCAGCAGGCAGGTGTTCAGCCATCTCCAGGAAAGCAGGGCTCCATCATGCATCATGGTGACTTGGGAAGACAAATGTCATAACTCCAGACATCCCCCGTTTCCTTCTTCCCTGAGCTTTATAGGCTGAGCACGATGTCATATGGCATGGACTATCCCTTTGGTCAGTTGGGCTCAGCTGTCCCAGCTGTGTCACCTCCCAGCTTCTTGTGTACCTACAGCCTGCTCGCTGAAGCAGAAAAGACCTTGACTCTGTGTCAGCACTGCTCAACAATAACAAAAACTTCCCTGTATTATCAACACTGTTTCCAGCAGAAATCCAAAACATAGCCCCATACTAGCTATTGTGAAGAAAATTAACTCTATCCCAGTCAAAACCAGCACACTTGGGTGTAAAGCATCTGTGGAAAGGGCTATATTTGAAGTGATTCTTGGTGATGTATTTTGCTTTTTTTTTACCTGCAGTTTTGTTTGTTTGTGTTGTTTGGGGTTTTTTTTGTTATGTTTCTCCCAATTTTATAAACAAATGTCTATCCTTACTTTTTGCTGAAGGAGCATGATCTATTCTTTTTCCTTTTTTTTTTTTTTTTAACAACAATGATACTTCTGTGATTGGGGTTCTCCTTTCTCCAGCTACTGAATTTATTTACAGATATTCATTCAGAGTGCAGACAGGTCATCTCCTTCTATCTTAGATGAACTGGTGACACTATATTAGTTTTAATTGTTATTTCCCAGGTAAAGAGTGTGTCAAAAGTCGTACTACTATGCTTCTGATATGTTTATGACAGACAAATCTCCTGCTTTCTGAATGTCTTCTTCAAGAATATGGTGATGACCTTCCCAAAACTGTTCCTCTTGGAGAACTCATATTTATTTTCTCATGCAGGGGTAGAGGTGGAACTGGCTACAGTAATGTTCTCACCAAGCATTTAATTCTTTGTGAGTTTTATGATTAAAAAATTACTCTGACTACTAATGAAATTAAAGTAAGTGTTCCAGTCATATTTTCTGATTTATGATGACACTTTCTGATAAACAAATAAAGTCTGTACTGCTTATCTTTCAGTCATGAGAACAACTTGTAACTCCACTTGGGATGCTGTTCAAGGTGATGAGAGAAGTGCTGGAAACACTCCATATACTGGAAAAGGGTTGCCTGAAGGGAGGATGGGCATATTGAGCTCCTTTAACCTCTTCAGCAATCTCTTGATTTCTCTTGGGAATGAACAAGCACTTTACTTTCAAAGGATTCCTTGGCAGTGACTGTGCATACATTCATCTTGCCTCTGGCCTCCGAAGCCCACAAGTCAACTAAGCAGCATATCTGTGAACTGTCCTTCTTTAAATAATTCTGTCATAACCTCACCCTTTGATTTTCTTCAAACTTTGCCTAACTAATAATGCATTTTGGATTAGTATTGGTATTAATAACTGAGCAATTTTGTTCTGTGTTTTGAACCTCCCATGGAAATTGATTTCTTCTTATCTAGAATTAAGCTCAAACCGAACTGGTATCTTAAAATAATCCTGTACCACTGTGTACCAGCTAACATGGTGAGCACATGCCATATTGGAAACATCTTTGACCAGTCCGTCTCTGTGAAGTATACTAAGAGTAGGTCTACATTGGCAAATAAATCAGGCTCTTCTACTTGTCATCTATTAAAAAAAAGGCAAATAAAATGGGATTCTTTGGCCCTACGGCCAAATGTCTTGTCATAGTTTACATCTGACTTATGACTAAGCTCTTTCCCCCAAACCTCCAAAAGTGCACGGCTATATCCCAACTGCCCTTAACTTGCAGTGTTCCCCAGCACACCCCTGAACACTGGGAAAGCTCTAGCTAGGGTAGGCAAAACCCATACCAGGGTTGTGTATCAAACAGTACACATGTGTTGTGGTTTAACCTCAGCTGGCAACTGAACACCACACAGCTGCTCGCTCACTCCCTGCCCCAGTGGGATGGGGGAGAGACTCAGAAGAGTAAAAGTGGGAAAAAAATCATGGGTTGAGGTAAGAACAGTTTAGTAATTGAATTAAAATACAGTATAATAATAATAACAACAATAACAATAATAATAAACAAAGCAAATGATGCACAATGCAATTGCTCACCACCCGCTGACCGATGCCCAGCCCGTCCCCGAGCAGCAATCACTGCCCCCTGGCCAACTCCCCCAGTTTATATACTGAGCCTGACGCCGTATGGTATGGAATAGCCCTCTGGGCAGTTGGGGTCAGCTGTCCTGGCTGTGCCCCCTCCCAGCTCCTTGTGCATCTCCAGCCTTCTCAGTTGGTAGAGCATGACAAGCTGAAAAGCCCTTGCCTTAGTGAAAGCATGACTTGGCAACAACTAAACCATCAGTGTGTTATCAACATTATTCTCATACCAAATCCGAAACACAGCACTATAGCAGCTACTAGGAAGAAAATTTCCTCTGTCCCAGCTGAAACCAGGACAATAGGTCTATGGGCCAGTGATCTAGCCTGTGCCCTAGATCTGGTTTATTTGCCTATATGCTGATGGAGCCTAATTATCTGTAAGGTGCTAAATGGAAGCACAGAGTTATTTTGGACATTTGGGAGGAACGCAAAAAATAGATAATGTTCGCTAACCCCGTTGTCACGGGTAGGAAACACAGGAAAATAATCTGATTCCAATTATATTCATAAGAAACAAAAATTCACTCCCAGGCAGAAAACTCACAGCCCATTTCCAGCTTTAAGCAAAATGTCATGGCCAACTTATAAACTGCTTAAAAATGGCTTTATGTAATGAGAGTGCTGACAGACCTTTAATTATATCCGTGAGTGTGACTATATAGCAGAATAATTTTGAATTCTTCCTTGATTCTTGAGGTCTGAACCAATTTTAATTTACTGTGAAGTGAGATCTACCAGAGCACCAGTGTGAGGCACTTTGTTTTAATATTAAACATATGGAATTACAAACTGATCATTTCCTAAATGTCCATAACTTCTGCACTGACTCCAAATTAATCCATTAAATTAAATGTATTACCATTAATACCAAATGTATTCCTGTAATCATGGAAGAGGGGGAATAATATATTATTTATCTTACTGATTTTTCCATAACCTGTTCTACATACTAATCATCCTTATGGCAGGAGCAAAATCCATTTAACCTTGCCTAATGCTTGAAGGTATGGGGCCTTTTGTCATCCTATTATAATTTTGCCAGACTTCAACAGTTTATTGCAAACTTGCCCCTACCGAGCATCTGCCTAAGTCTGAAGGATTTTCCCTTTCTTCTTTGCTTTCTGTCTCTTTTTATAATTTAAGTGTTACAAGTAACTCAGCTAAAGTAAGTGGAACTTTACAAAGCTGTGATGAATTAGGGACTTGTATATATAGTTAAGCCTCAGCCCAGCAAAGAATTACTAGTTTACCTAATGTTATGCCATGTAAATAATCCAGCTGATTCTAAAGATACAGATCTATGCCATATAAAATAAAGCATGTCTATATCTGTCTTTGTAGAAGAAAGAACCTTACAGTACATATTAACAGTTTAATCATTAAAGTTTAATAGAATAGACGTGCAAATAAAAGAAGTATGATCTTTCATGTAGGATCTGGCTGATAAAACTTAGATGCAAGGAGGCAAGTACTCTGAAATATATTTCAAATATATAATAATATTTGGCCATCCTCAAAGTCCAGTACAAATCCTATTCAAAATAATGTGCTAGCTATAGATGACTGAAAAAATATTAATATAATCAAATTATTACCAAAGATTGAGTCTAAACATGTAAATTGTGATCCTGACACTTTTGCAAGGACGCAGTTTCAACACACACTGATTATCTATGTATCTGATGAAAGGATCCTATCACAAACAAAGGGGTCATTTGCAAACCTTGGAAATAATTAGAGGATATAAATTGTTCTACCGTGCAGCTGAAAGATATACATGCTCAAAGTGATTGTCAAAATGGTAGTGCAATGTTTTCCTATTGTGGAAAATAACAATATGATAAAAAACCCAACAAAGCCCACTCCCTCCCCCCCCAAAAAAAAACCCTGGTATTTCTTACCAGGTCCTCTTATCCGCTTGGTTAACTTGACCAAACATCCTCTTCTCTTAAAGACTGTTAGTAAAATAGAAAATTCATTTTTCCCTATGTAGATACTTTTCTATGCACCACCTATTCACAGATGAGCTGTACTTGTTGATAGCAATACAATGATTTTAGTTAGTGTAAATGCCTTTAACTCCACTTACTTCAAAGAGGAAAACCAAGTTTGCATCTTGGCTGAAACTGCAAACACCGCTGAAGCCAAGTGGAGTGATTCCAGTGAAGTTAGTGGACATAGGTTCACTTATTATGCCTTTATGTAAAATCAAGCAGTGACAGTCATTGACTTACAGCTCCAGAAACCCCAAAGGTTTTTGTGTTGGTGGGAAAGCAAGATGAAAGGATAGCTCACAAATTCAGCATAATATTCTTCTATACCATCTATTAGAACATTAAATTTGTGCAGTCATCTTATTTGACTCCTTTGGTCAAGTCACTAATTCATCTTCTTTTAGGTTCTTCCCAAGGCATTGTCCAGGAATAATACACTATGCTCCCATCCAGCTCACAAAAATATCTTAGGTATAAGGGGATTCTCTCCACAGGTACACACTCCCCCAAGCTGTAAAAGAAGATGGTTCTCGACAACTGAGGCAAGCACTGCAAATAGTAATGTAAAAGTCAAACAACAGGAACCAATAAAATTATTTATGTATTTTTACAATACCCCAATTCTATTTGCCTGCTGGTGAACATGTAAATTGCTGATATATTTTTACAGATAACTAATGCTGGGCATATACTTGTATATATAATTAGGAACAAATCATCTGTTAGTTTAAAGCCGCCTATTTCTATGTGGGGATTGCTTTGATTTAAACTAGCTAAATGGATCAGGACACGGTGTAATTGTTGGAGAATTTCAGGCACTTTGGGGTCCTTTTTGATGAGGAGTGCAGGCTGAGAGGTTACAGTGTTAATGTTGAGCTGCCAAAACTCTGGCAACATTAGTCTCTTTTGAATAGCGTGTCACAGAAATAACTACACCTAACCTTGGGCTGAGGCTGAGCAGGCTCCACAGCTGTCACGGAGAATCGCTCTCTGGAGAGACCCACAGGCTCGTGCTGCATGGGGAGGTGCTGTTTACCACTGTCAGTGCAGGAGATGTGATGTGTCCGGAGAAATACATAAGAGTACACCTGGGAGCAAAACAGGCAGGAGATAAACAACTGTTCTCCTTTCAGGATAGCTTAGAAGCTGAAAAGGCTTACTTATTTATTTATTCAGCCATCTACCTATACTTGTTGGGTTTCCTCTGTGTTTTGCATTGCCCTGTCTCCCGATATGTATAATCATGATGACAATCATAAATTGACTTGCTTTTCAACAGGTACTGCCGCAGTAATTCTGAAAGAGATTTGTGCTGACGAACAGGCTACCAGTGTTTGCACAACCATGTTTAATGTTTTTGACAATAGCTGTTGTGTGGGAAAGTCATATTTGGATATCAGGACTGGCCAGCTTCAGTAAGCTGAAGTACATTACTTTTGGAGGTAATTTAGGAAACCCTCTTGCATTTTATAAAAAGACAGATGCAGACTCTTCTTTAAAATCTGTGCAGCTTCATTTCGTAGGGTGAACTGAATAAGGAAGAAAATCTTGAATTTTTTTCGTTAATCTTTCCATTGTGAATTTATAATAATAAATTATGGTCTACAAATCTGTGAAACTAAGATTATTCAAAGCTGAACATTGAAGTTATGTTAAAGGTTAATTAAATTAGACCTTTTTTTATCCTACCTCGTAATGAATTACAAATATGGCTCAGAAAAAATATACAGTTGTTTACTCTGCCAAGTACATAAGGATTTTAATTGCAATGAACAGTGAAACAGAATTTTATATTCTCTCACAGCTAGAGCAGTAGATCTGAGTAGTGGTATTAAACCCGATCCCATCAGACACAAGGCTGCCTTTGCTGTTATCACAATGTTCTGGTAAATAAGATTATTTATATGTTCCTGCTCGTAGTAGGATTAAGCACAAAAAAAAGTTCTGATGTCACCTAATAGGCAGAAAATAATACTAAAACTACAGAAGTAAAATTAGTATGTTTTAACATTGCAATTAGGCCTGGTGAGTACGCATATGATCTCCAAGTTCCATATTTTTATATGGAACAGAACCAAATTTATATCTGTAGCAAGAGCAACAGAGAAAGGAGAGACACTGAAAATTTTTCTCACATATAAAGATGTATTATATGTCACGTGATACTTAAATTTATAATAGCAAAATTCTGCAAACAATTATTGTTTGGTTTAAATGAAATACTGTGTGTGTGAAAACCACAGCTGCAGTAATATAAGATTATACCGTAGACTGCAAAAACTATTGTGCAGAATATGTGATTATATCTTCTTTCCCATTTCCTGAGCATAAAGAGGAGATAATTTCATATCTGTGCCTATAGACATAGGTAGATCCTTGTTATTGACTAAGAAGGAGATCATACATGTGTATACATATAAAGGACAGACTATACAGGTACGCCATGAATATAAAATAAACTAAATATTAAATTTCAAGCCAAAATAGAAGTAAGTATTCTAAAACTTTTACTTGGGTTCCACAGCAATGCAATAATATTCTAACACACACACACAAATGCGGCATAGGGAATACATTGCAAAATGCAATCATGTATCTCATAGAATCACATATTCTTTCTTTAGTGTTTCAGTGTATCGACTCTTATGCCAAACTACTGCATAAAAGACATTGCAAATTCATTTTGCACAGTGTGTCATGGACAATACAATTTCATCACTGTAAATCATAATTAATTTAAACTCTATGAATGACCCAGATTCAGAGCTGGCACAAACTGAAGTACCTTCACTGAACTCTATGGAGTTAAGCAGATTAACTGATGTCAGTATCTGCCCCTGTGACTGAAAGCTGTGAAAAACAGCCTTTTGTAATATAAAACTGTTGTTTATGAGGAACACTCTATGAAGAATAGCAGGATACTAGCTTAGCTGAAGAGCTAATCCCAGAGGAAATACAAAAAGAAAATGTAGAGAAGGCAGAAGCAGGGAGGGTCTGGCCAGAAGGAGTGCAGAAGGATCACACAGGCACACAGGGATGGAATTAGGAAGACCAAACCTTGACTTGTCTTGGTTTGGAACTGATGAAGGATGTTAATGGCAAAATAACGGCTTATCATCAGCTGCAAAGAGAAGACCATGTTGGCCTATGGCTAGATGAGGCAGATGACTTGCTTTCAAAGGACACAGTCACAGAAAAATACAATGAAACGCTCAGCTTCAGGAAGGACAAGAAGGAGAGTGTGGGAAACCATTGACTGCTCAGTCTCAACTTAGTTCCTGGGGAAATTGTGGTGCAAGTTCTTATGAAGGCCAGTTTCAGGCACTTGCAGGACAGGCATATGACTTGACCAGTAGGACTTTATGTGGCGATTGTGCCTGATCACAATTGCTTTTTATGATGAAGTGACTTGCTAAGCAGTGGGTGTCAGTTACTTTGGCTCTAACAAGGCTTTTAGCATAGTATCCTGCAGAATCCTTGTAGCCAAATTGGGGAGCTATGGACTGGACAGGTGGACTACAAGGTGTGTGGAAAACTAGATGAACTGCTGGGCCCAAAAAGTGGTGGTCAATTGCTTGGATTCTTACTGGTGGCCTTATCTCGGGGGTCAATACTCAGGAAAATGCTTAAAACCTTCACCAATGATCCAGATGACGGGATGGAAGACACACTGATCTACTTTGCAGGTGACATCAAATTGCAGGAACAGTCATAATGTTGAAAGGCAGAGCTGCTGCTCAGAGGGACCTTGGTGACCTGGAGGAATGAGTCAAAAGGAGCCTTATGAGTTTCAGCAAAGACAAATGTAAAGCCCTGTGTCCGGGATGGATCAGTGGAGACTATGAATTTAGTGGCTATATACTAGCCTTGCTGAAAACGATGTAAGTTGTTGGATGACAAATTTGCAGAGTCCTTGTGTCACTAAAGGCTAATTGCATGCTGGACTGCATCAGGACAAACACAATCAAAGGAATATATTAGTCCTTTCCACTCAGAACTCATGAGGTTCCATCTGGAATATTCTGTTCCATTTTGGGTCACCATGTAAGAGAAAGATTGACAAGCTGGAGAGAGTCCAGTGGAAGGCCGCTAAGATGTTTAGGGTACAGCAACATAGTGAGAGGCTGAAATTTGTGTTTGTTCTGTCTAAGGATGAGGACTAACATGAAACCTATTTGCAGTCTTCATGCTTAAAGGTTTTTATAGAGAAGTAGAAGCTAAAATGTTCTCACATGTGCACAACAAGACAAAAAAGAGTTGTGGCAGGTTGCAACAACAGGAATGTTGTCTAGTTATAGGGAACAAAGCATATACTAGACACCTAGTTAAAAAAGGAAACAAGCTGCTCAGACAGGTTGTAGAATCTCCATCCTTGGATATCTTCAAAACCAAACCTTACCCAAGCAACCTGAAATTAGAAATTAGAAACATAGAAATTAGCCCTACTCTGAGCAGGTACCTGGACTAGATGACAAACAGAGGTCCCTTCCAGCCTAAATTTTTTGTGATTTTCCATGATTTGGTGTTGCTGATATACAACTGATTTTTTTTTCTTTTTTT
>VZTL01051993.1:0-19804 GCA_013400535.1 Scopus umbretta | reverse complement strand
TTTTTTTTTTTTTCCATTGGCTGTGAATGGTCATTTATTGGCTCCAGTTCAGTCCTCCTGACAGGAAGGGTTTTCTTCAGGATAATAGAACATAGCCAGGGTGTCTGAGCCTCTGCTGGGCTTTTTCTTAACAGTCTAAATCAGTCCTTTTCAAACTGTTTTCATTTTGTAACTCCCTGGATATCTTCAAGGGGAGGTGCAAGCCTCTGCGTAATAAATTTAAAGGCTCCTGAAAAGATGCCCACCACAGTCTAGCTGAGAAACTCTTCAGGAGACCTCTGGGGTTGCAAGCTGAGAATAGCTGGCCAGACCCAAAGTCTTCTATGTGAACTCACATCAATCTAGATCACTTTCAATCCAAGGTTTGAGGTGAAAAAAATATTTCCAGTGATAACTTTGGGGTTTTTTTTGTTTAAAAGCCTGTCCTCCATTAATGGGATTTCCACTACATTAAAATTTTTGCTTTGTCAATTTATTTGCTACTTATTTGGTGAGTTCAGATATTTCCAACAATATCAAGCCTTTCATTTCTAAATACACTCATCCCTTTCTGAGCTTCTGAATTTGTGGGAAGAAGAGTGGAAAGAACAAGGTACAGTCCAAATTACAGTGGAGGTAGAAGAGCCTTTCCTTTCTTAGATGATGCACCTGCACGAGAAAAATTAAGGGAATTTTTCCTGTTTTCTCAGTATGATCAGCTATCACACAAACAAGACAGCCTGCAGCATCAGTTACCACAAGCAAATATTTTGTTCCAGCATGCAGGTAGAAGTGTGCGATGATATTTCACTGTACATACACTCACTGTTCTGCCTTTTGGTGGGTGAGTCAATAGCCCTGTGTGTTTTTCTAACCTTTTCTCCCACCCAAAGAGCAGATGAGTAACTTCTTTGTTCTGTCATGGGGAAATAGGGTGGTGAGGACATCTCTGTCTGAGACAAGCCACAGGCTGGGAAAAGAGAGGACTTTGTAGCTAGGGGTGAGGAGGGAAGAATTGTTTCCTTTTCAGGCTGAAGATTTTCTGGGATCTCAATCACATGTTCTGAAGTGATAGGATAATTCAGAAAAATTCCAGGTGTTCCTGAAAACTGGAGAAAAGTCCTGCAAAACAGGACTCTAAAGGTGGGTTACTGTACAGACTGAGTTATTTTCAAAAGGTCACCAATTATTTCCATTCTTATGCATACAGATCTAGAAACCTAATTTAAGTCACTGGTTTTTGCATATGGTAACCTGGAAGATTAATAATTGTCCTTTTGAAAAGTAACTGTAAGTCACAGTGCCATGTAAGAATACTGGTGCAAGATTAATTATGTTTTCAGGAGCTGAGAAAGTCAAATTTGTCTCAATTGATACTGTTTTTCCTTTCTTTTCTCATGAAGTCAGAGGTTTGGTTTCCTCTCTGTAGAAAATGACCTGAAAAGAAATGGAAACTTGTTTTCTGCTTCAGACACGTGACTTTGCAAGCAAAGGAATCCATCTACACTGCATCAGATATACACATTATAAACGGAGCTTATTCTGAGATACATTGGATGTACAGTTCTGAAAATCACTCTCACTCATTAACTAATGAAAAGTATCAAAATGATCAATAATTCCAACAAACGACATATACCAAAACTTTCATATAGTCACGAAAAGCCTGTCAGGGACATTGTGTAAGTTTTTTAATCTCTACAAGGTTTGCAGTCTAATGAGGTTTTGAGATATCTGTGTGATGAGTGTTGGAAGTTCCTGAGTGTGTCAAGGTGAGATTTATGTGGTCCTGGACCTGCTAGAGCAAGAATCTGCTTTGTCTCTGATATACACACAGTCCTCCACTGGCTTCCAGTTAGCTTTCACTCACATGGTCATCAAAACCTCATAAGATATAAATTGATTTTAGGCAGCTTGAAATAATTTTTGTTTCAACAGCTTCACCCCGACTCCCTCATTCATTGCACACCACTTGTCCACACCAGGATCAGCATGCACAGTTCCTACAATGCCACATTTGCAATACAAATCTCCACAGTGCACCCTTACAAACCCTAACATACTCAGCCACAAACTTTGGAAGATCCCTTTAGGACAATAAGAATAAAACCACCCAGTGATCCACCTCTGTAGGGAAATCCTGAAGAAAAGAGGTATTTCTTGAAAAAAAAATAACTACATCCTATCTAACTTATGATTTTGAGGGTGCTCACCAGCATAGTGGGTATGATATGAAGGAATGATAAACAGAAGAGCTATTTGGTGATAGGTCCTTCTTGTGTGGAAGGAGGTATAGAAGGAATGTGGAATACTGGGATGGTCAGCAGAGAAAGTGAAGCACAGGCTACCCTCTCTGTGGGTAATTGTAAGTCTTACAACTGGGATAGGAGTGCGGGGAATGAAGAGAGGAGGAAGAAGAGGTAATGGAAGAAGTCATGTACAAAATGACCATCCTCTCTGAAACCAAGCCTGAAAAGCCTGGTAACCAAAGAGTAGAAACTCCTTTTTTTTTTTTCTTTTTTTTTGTCTGCCCAGTGCCTCTGTGAGAAACCTGTGAGGCAGGATTTTTTGTTAATTATTTTCGTGGGAGGGAGCAGGGAGGAAATTGAGAGGGATTTATGTCCACTCCTTTGTTGCTTTCAGAAGCAGCATGATGTTTTGTTTATCTAAATGCTGATGGTGAGAGAGGGAAACCAAAGTCCTAATCTCAGGAGAAGATAAACAATTACCTATTTCAACATCATCATTTCTTTAAATTTTCCTTGACTCCAGCTATTTTTTGTTTCCATGGACAGGGATTACTGACTAACCCAGTCTCACACAAAGCTGATTTTTCATCTCCCAGAGTTAAAATAAGCAAAGATCACACCTTGGTAGAATGGCAGGTCTGTGCTAAGGCTGCTTGTCCCCAGAAGACCGTCTTGCTTTAAGCATTGGATGTGTTCTTTGCTATCGACTGGAGAGTGAAAGTGAAATACAAGTACTATAAATGACCCAAGCTGATGAAGTATTAGAATTACGTACTCAGCCAACAAAACTTGTGCATCTCTTCCACCCTAAAGTCTCCAAATAAGGACTCCATTGTAAAAACATTCTAAAGTCTCTTTATCAATAATGTAACACCTCACAAAAATAGACTGATATTTCATCCTTGCTGGGTGCTCCTAGTCCACCAACAGACAGATGTCAGTAACTGCGGGAAAAAAGTGCTCTTCCAGATCCTGTAGATTGTTGTGGTAAATAAAACCACATTATTGAAGCTCCTCTCAGCCTAGACTTATTTATAACCCTGCAAAACCAGTTTATCCTCACAACATGCCATGCAGTAACATATTCGGTTATGCTTTGGTGAGTTCGTACTGAAGTAGAACAATATTATTCCATTTGATGATGGTAAAATTTCACGTGTAGTTTCCTGTTGAAGACTTATAGGAAACTATCAGAAACTTTGGAGCATCCATTTCCCTTCTCTCACCCTTTTTCAAATGTAATATTTCTCCTTAAAAGATACTCTTTTTCCACAGTGAGTCCTAGAAGCTTCTCCTTTCATCATCCAAACAACTGTGTCTCACAACAGATGTTTTCTTCATTCTAAAACTAGAGAGGCTTGTGAGGGGGAGGAAGGGAATTTTTATCTGTAAGAAATAATTTGTCTGAGTTTTCTTCTATGAATGACAAACCTCTTCTGTGAGGCTTGGGGCAGGAATTAAGGAGATACTTCTTCCCAGCACCAGTTTCATTGTCAGCGTCACCCAGAACTAAAGCTGATTATAGAAGGGGATGGAATTTCTGACATATTTTCAGCCTACAAAATTTCAGCCAGTTCTTTCCCCTAACTTTACAGCCACCTCTATCAGTGTTTAGTAAGTGTATTCTCTTTTGATTTTTGCTGAACTATGTCACAGAGTCTAAATATGTAGATGAATTGGATAAACCTGAGCATGTATTCTGGTCTATTGAGTTATTCTTTACATTGTACTATGACATTATTTTTTTTCACATACCCTGTATTGCAGCTAGCAGGAAAATCTTAAGCATTGATAAATGTTAAATTACTTTTTATGTTAATCACCTAGCTTTTTTTCATCTCTGCATCTTCTTTAAATTTGTGTTTTAACCATACTGAGTGGAGGAAACAGCTAACCCATGAGTATGTTAGGTTTTCCTGTTCTAAGCAGGTTTGAAACTGATTAGTTTGTAAAGCACTGAAACCACAATAGTAAAAGCCAAAACCATGTTCAATTGGAGAACAAGCACTACTTCTTACAGATCAATTCCAAGAATGTTTTCGTTCTGTGTTACCTGACTGTTGTACAGTTATACTTAGGTTTCCAGAGAATAACAGTTTTCTGCTTTCATCTATAACCAATACTAAATTTCAAATAAAGAAAAAACAGAGAGTAGCTCAAAAGTGAAACACAAGATGTCAAACAGTTTCTAAGTATATGTTGATAAATACAGTGGCTATCAGAACCCTTTTTTTGTTCAATGTTATCTATTTTACTTACTCTGCTTGTTTAAACTTGTGTTTACAAAAATGACTATTTTAAAGGAATTTCTATAAATAGTCCCTTTCTGTAATAATGAGTTTTAGCACACCTCTGAAACCCAGAGCCACGAAACATGTTGATACTGGAGGACAAAACCAGTAAATGCTCCTCTGACTTCTGTATTATGACCAACATATCTGATTCAGAGCAAAACTGATTAATGATTTGTCATCACAAAACTTTCAATGGAATCTCCTGTGTTCAATCACATTTCAAAGGGCTCATGTTTAGATCTGAAATCCAACAAAATGTTATCACAGACAGCTGCTCTTTAAAACATTCCTCTGCCATTAACATCTGATTCTTATGTGTCATCAGCAACTGTTTTTTACCCACTCCAGTTCTACTGATAGGCACAGAGTGCCAAATACAGAACCGAGTGATTGAGATATTGAGCTTTATCTTCTTTTATTTCTTCAAATTAATATTGGTTTCCAGGAAAATGAAGAAATATTATGACTATGACAAGATTTTTGCATTTCTGCTACTATGGTTTATCTGCTTTCAGTTTTGCACACACACAAAGTGTTATATGGACCAGAGATAGCAGACTCTCTTAACAAGACCTTGTTTTATGTGAATAAAAATTATGCTGTGGTTCAGGCTTAGAGGGATAAGAGGTTTGAGATCTTTCAGTAAAAGAGTGAAAGGAAAAGTGTAGACACTGTGATAACATCTATATACATGATGCAATTGCTGCTAACAGAGTAACACTTCCCTTCCTGCAGATATCACACTCACATAGAAAGCAAAGTGCTAATGTGTCTAAATACATGACTTTAATTAATTGCTCACAAACACTGCACAAGACTCTGACAGGCTCCTAATAGCTGCAGCACATGCATGACCTTGTTAGCACCAGTGATTGCATCTGGGGGCCAAATTCTGGTGAGCATAGGTTACATGCACCTTATAACCCTTGCAAGCACATGTAAATACGCTGGCGGGAAAGAGAATCCCTATGGGGTGGTACAAGCAGGAATGTGTAAGACATGGATGAAGCCTTCGATGCACTAGGGGAAGGTGGTTATTCTAATATCACAATGCTAGTGGAAACTCTCTGAGCTCTCATATTTCTATTGCTATGGCATGAAACTGGGAAAATCCCCTTTTGCTCACATACAAAGCTGGTAAAAAATTTGTATTTCTGAGTCTTATTATAACATGTCAAAAGCTTAAATAGGCACAATAAACTCCAGTACTTTCTTTGCAGGTAGTTATTGCCAGTGGGCTCTTGACATCGCCCAAACCCAGTACGGATACAGAATGGGTGTGGGAAAACCACACACTGAGGCATGTGTTTGACACGTTTCAGGTCAGCTGGAGGAGGTGCCATACAGAAGGCTGCATCACTGACTAGGAGGCATTTGAAAATAGGGTACTGTTATGCAACATACTTCTCAACCTATTTCTTTCCCCATTATACCTCCAACTGTCTAACCAGCTAACAAGCACAAGAGGGGTTATGGTGCTGCAGTGCAAATGCATGAATTACAGGCCTACTTCTGGTGGGAACAGGAGGTAAGAGTCATCTCAGTCTCCTTCTGTGAGACTTGACAACTGTTGCAGGCAGCCTGACGTATGAAAGGACAGAGGCAGTTACTTGGCAGGAGAAATGAACCCATCAAAAGAAGCACTGATTTTCCTCTGCTGCTTGTACAGTTAATGTTTCAGACTTTGTACAAAGGCTCCCACAGCAGCCAGAGCATATCTCTCTCTCTCTGTATATACATGTATGTATGTATATATATATCTCTCTCTGTAAGTATGTGTGTGGGGGTGTGTGTATAGGAAACAGTCTGCCTAAGACACCCTTTTTGTCTGCGAAAGGAAGTGTTTGAATTAGGAGGAGATTCTTCCAAGGATAAAGCATCAGGGACAAATTTATACATAGTAGTAGAAACTGCTCTCTGAACTTCATATAGGAAGGAGTCTGAGATGCAGATTTTATAAACAGACCCCTTTGGATCTCTGAAAGGAGGATTTGAAAAGTCAAACACATCCAGGCCATGCCTATAAAAGTAAAAATTACACTGCCCAAAGCCTTTTAAGCAACAGACTTATTTCAAACAACAGAATAGTATGGCTGTTACTCTTTTCCTTTCTCTCTCTCTCTGTCCTTGTAGACACAGGTTGGCAAAACTAAACCCTGAATAAAGATGCTGTTAGTTTACAGATTTTATCCATTACAGCTGTAAGACCCACAGCTGAAACCTTCAATGAGAGGGGAACTCATTGATAGCTGTTGCTGAGCAGTGACACAGGCAAGTCCCCTTCCCTTTGCTTAGCAAAATGAACGAACTGGATGGGCCAGGCATCGTTCGCCTGTCACTTAAGGAACAGTTTGGGTCACCTTTCCTCCATTAGTAGAATAAATGAAATTAATTCACCTGAAAGTGAACAGAGNCTGAATTAAGCTGCAACCAGGACAGAATTACATCCAGGATGCTGGAAATGGACAGTTATTGCAACCTGCATTGGATAGAGACTACAGACAGCAAAAGACAAAGGAAACTGCAAGGATCTGCCCAAGAGGAGGACCCTTCTGTGAGGAGGGTGTAGGATCCTGTATGCCACTAACTGTTTGTAAAAGGACTGGAATGTTGCAGGACCTGTTGGGGTGAGTGATGGCAAGATTAAATAGGGTGACAAGCAACAGTAGTATCACTGGTTGTAGTTGTCTGGTTGTAGCCAGTGAGATGACAACATAGCAACCATAAAGAGCAGGTACCAGCAGAGCCATCATAGAAACTGGTTTTATGGTCAATATCACAGCAAGAAGTTTTGGTCTTATCTTTATTACATAGGCCAGAGTTGTGAGTTTCACCTGCAATACAAAGAGTTTGATTTAACCCTTTTGAGCTCAGTTTGCAAATGTTCATGTATGAGTGTTCTGAGAGTGTTTATGAGTCTCTGGGTTTGTAGCTGGGCTCCCAAGCAGCTATGTTTTAAGTGTCCTAAGAAACAGACAGTGACTACATGAATATTTTTCTGCTTGGCCTCCAAATCACTTAAAACTAGGTAAACAACTTATCGTGTAACTGCAATTTAGAGTTTAAAACAAAGGTGATACCTATCCAGGAAGAACTCTTGGTAGGACTGACAAGGAGTGTAAGAACAGTTCTTGGGAGTAAAAAAGAGTTGAGTCATGTTTCTTTACTGCCACTGTCCTATATTTGGCATTAATAACTCCACTCCTGACTGTGGCAGAACTAGTGAGTGCATTACTGCAGTATTGACTTGCCTCTGATGTTGCCAGTGACTCTGTAGACTGTGGAGCAGAATGAGGTAATTTGCAGCAGGGAAAAGCTGCTGCAAATTCCCTTTTCCTTGCTCACCTACTCTCTTTTGTTTCTAGGTGACTGGGCTGGGCACCATAAGTGGGATATGTAAATTCAGAACTGGTTGAGAAAAATGCAGCTGAAGTCTATGAGGTCCCTGAGTTTTATTGATCATGCCTACACTACATGTCTTTGCTTATCCAAAGTCCTGACCATGCCATAGAGCAGGAGATGAAATGAAACCTCTGTTGAAACTCTAGGATCTATGAGTTATTTCCAGTCATTTTCAGAAAGTCTTCCTTTAATAGTCTGTGCATCCCAAATGTCTATAGGTAAACAAGGCCAGAATGGGAGATGTTCCCCCCACTAAATCAGATTCCTTTAACATAGCACTAATCACTCTTGAAATCATTCGTGCACATCACCTTTTTATTCTCCAAGGCACCTGGAGAGTATATACATGACTTGACTGCTGCTGTGTCTCGACACCTTCACCAGTTCACAGGAGGAGTCATTAGTCAACCAAAAAAAGTTCACAGGTCTTCAGAAGGAAAATAACCACTTTCCTTCATGCGTTTGTTTTTGGTTTTTTGTTTTTTCCACTAGATGCATTTCAAAGAAAAGAAAATTTTACAAGTGTTCCAACAGCTTCACTAACTGCCGTCTCTCCTCTGAAAGACAGCAAGGGTTAAGGATGTATGGCCCTGGCCACTTGTCAGATTTGGCATGCTACAGCCAACAGCTGGTGGAGGTAGTTAATTAGTCCTACACCCTGCTCAAAGTTCAGCCTTTATTGGCAGGGAAAAGCAGGCTGCTGCAGCCCTCTTCCCTCTTTCAATTAACAAAGGCCTATGCCATCAGATTACCTTGGCAACATGCCATGGCATCCATGTCATTTGCCTGCCTGAGCTTTGCCATGGCAACAGGAAAGCTAACCTTGCCAAAGCAGCATCTGGTCTATGGGTGGCAGATTACCTGCCAAACAGATTTACTAGCTGCAAAGTGCTGCCTACTGCCCGAGAAAAGAGAGGAAGGGGGAAAATCTTGTGACAAAAAGATGGTTATCCATTTTAATTTTTCTTTCTAAGCAAAGGTTTCCAGAGGTCCAGCTGCTGATATGTGGATAGAGTATGTCTTTATTCTTTCTGGGCATGAAAGCCATTAAACAAATTAGCTTTATCTTAGCCACAAGGTCCTCTGGGCATTACAGAAGCAAAAGTCTTTATTGAGAACTAATTTCTGTTATGCAGTAACCAGGCTGGTCTTGACAGAGCACTGCTGGTTTTTCATTTCATTTAATCGTATTCATTTCGTTGTTTTGACACTAGAGATATGTATGATCCAAAAACCATGGATCCAACTGCTCATAAATGGCAGGGAAAATCAGATCTGAATGTCAGCATCACGTCTAGTTCCAATGGCCTGTAAAACTCAAGGACAAACAGTAGCTGATTCATAAGTATGTGTGAAATTTTTCCAGTGGACTGTCTGTTCTCAGTAGAGACTGAAGCTTCTGGACTCATAAAGGGCAGAGAAATAGACTGTTGGCAATGCAGGACTGGCTCCATCTCTACCAAATGACCATTGAAAGCAAGATGTGTTGCAGAGGAAGGCCATAAAACCAGTGGCCAACACCTGATGATTCCTCTGTTTTGGGAGACAATTGCTTCCTGGCTCTAACCCAGTCAGTCTTTTAACACTGAGCTACTGTGATAAAGACATACTAATCAGACTCTCAAGAAGTATTTGAATGCAAATGCAATATGAATATCACTGCACAGCAAGAAGTGAAAGAGTAAGGTTCCTTTCCAGACCCTCTTGGGTGGTAAGTATGCCCCTGAAACATGACATTTCTCTGAGGTAACAAATGTGATCAAGGAAAATAATGACTGTCTCATTTCAGCTCCCCTTACAAACCTAAGCATCTTTTCATAAGCTTTACTTTCTCACTCCAGAGTGTCCCTATTCCAGTTTCTGGCTCGGTGGCCTTTACACACTGAAGGAGGTAGGGCAATGAGTGGTGGTGGCTACAGATGGAGCAAGCAGAGATTGAAGTTGCTACAGCACTGTGAAAGTTTGCTTCAGGTTGGAAAGTGAGGTTGGTCACCAATGCTTTATGCACTCAGCAAGAACTGCCATAAGATTCTTTAGGTAGTCAATGGTCTAGATGCTTCTCTTCCCTTACGTTTGGGTTTCTAAGGGATAAACTTAGAAGAGTGTGCATGCACATGTCTCTCAGTGTCATGCAGACCTATGCTGTGCTGAGAGAGCAAAATCAATAGCTAAATCTGGACAAAATAAATTGGGTAGCTAGCACATACTTGAAAGACTCTTGGCAGAAAGATAGCCTCACAGATCAGAATATAAATAACTTGAGAGTTCACCTCTTGCATCTACATCAACAAAGACTGTAACAAAAAAACCCCAAAACAGAATAAAGCAAACAAGCAAACTAAATCTTTGGTCTTTAAGCCTTTTAGAACTCAGTATGTAGAAGGCCAGTGCACAATGGACCTACATCACTACACCACATCACTTTGCTACACAAATTTTCATGCCCACGGAGGTCAGTGTTGTAGTTTGGTGCACTGCGTCCATCTCCAGCATTCATACAGTTGTTACTGAATATTGCTTCACACCATTCAGCATCTTTGACTGAAGCTGATGGGTAACACCATTGTGAAAGGGGGTCACCCTTGTTCATAGAGTAGATTAAGACACAGAGAACCAAGTGACCTCACCATATTCACAGAAGTTTCACCAGAGTGCATACTGGGCCGTGTTCTCTTTCAGCTCAGCATCCTAACAGTTAATTGTACCTTCTTTCATCCTTTATGGCTTTTGTGCTCATAATGAACATGTAATATTGTAGCAGAGATCAGAGACCTGAAAGCCAAATCCTGCAGCCCCTCTGTAGGTGACACAGGTAGAGACTTCATATTGACTTGCTGCCATACTGGCTGAGATAAATGCTGAGACAGGCGCAAGACACCAGGCTGAGGTCAGGGAGAAGCAGCAAAGAGAAAAAGAGGGGTTTGAATGTCCCTGTGAGGAAACCCTGCCCCACACTGAGGGATTAGTGGTGCTCAGTGGGGGTAAGAAAACATAGTCGCCCCCAAAGAGAGCTTGGCCTGGCAGCTCGGAAGCTTCCAGAAGAATCAGCCTGGTGGCCCAGACGCTGTGAAGGGGTGGAGGCCTGGGGCTGCTGTGGGGTCTGTCTTGTCTCACTCTACACCCTGAGGAGCTGCTGTGGGATGTGGCCTCCTCGAGGACCCCGACTTTCCAGGGAACACATGCACAGCCAGCTGAACACCTGGCATGGTGAATGTGTCTCTGAGTGTTTGAGCCTCAATCCTGCACATTTCTCCCCTTTAATTTGATCAGCTGCTCCCGATGAGAAGTAAATTGACTGTGGCTTTTACATGACTAGCTGCTTCTCGAAGTGGTGAGTTTGACAGAGGTTTTGTCAGAGGTTTTGTCCTACATCTGCTGTGTCACTCAACACACAGACATATCCCTTGACCAGAAGTCTTGAGATTTCCTTGCTCTGCCAGGATGAGGAAAGAACAGAGTCCTTCCAGAGAAAAACTCCTGTCATTTTGTATCATTTGT
Organism: Scopus umbretta; assembly: GCA_013400535.1. Lineage (NCBI taxonomy): Eukaryota > Metazoa > Chordata > Aves > Pelecaniformes > Scopidae > Scopus > Scopus umbretta. Next base: position 8,382 of record VZTL01051993.1, on the reverse strand, counting down.
GGTCAACACCGATGAAAAGCCTTCTGACTCCAGCCTCTGGTATGTTCATGATTCCTTTCCAGATCCCAGACTTTCACAATGTCAGGATTTCTGTATGTGAAAGACATCTGAGGCTGGCTGAGCATCTCTGTTTGTTTTTTTTTTTTCCTTTTTTTAGTAGTGGTCAAAAAAGAAATTCAGTAAAGTAAAAACATTGCTCTAGTTTCCCCCTTCTTTTAGCTAATGGGTGTTGCGTTATAAACTGGTGATTAGAAAGTTACCAAAACACCTTGAAGGTACTAGAGCAGTCCCACTGAGTTTTCCAACCTTTGTTCAAAGAGAGATTGATCCCAAGAGCTGTGGGTGCCCCATGTGGTGTGATGCCTGGGAAGCAAGGTGGGAAGTGCCAACACCCAAACACAATGTTCTGGTCCTTATTTTGGAAAGAAAAATATTAGTCCATAAAGCAGAACTGGGTTCTTTCTTTAGCTCTCAACTTCAGTGTCTAGTCCAAAACCTGTTGTGCACAGTAACAGTCCTGTTGATTTCTGTAGCCCTTGTCTTGTGTCCTGATAGTCAAGCTCCATCTCTTACACATGAATTCTGTAAAATGCTAATCATTAGGTTATCATCTGAACTCTTAGTTTAATGTCACAATGTGAAAAATAGCATTTAACTTTGTGTCTTCCAGACAAGTGTGTTGTTTTCCTGTACAATGGAGAGCTGCTCAATTTAGTCCTAAAGTGATAGCCCTACCATGATAGAGTAAAAGAAAGAGCAACTAGAATCTGCATCACTATATTTTGTTTGCCTTTCTCTGTGACCTATCTGTACCCGTAGCAATTTTGTGACAAAATGTGAGAAGGAAGCACACAGACTTCTGGTTTAGTCACCTCTCTGTGATCAGAAGTATGTGTGTTGCATATGTGCTTCAGGAGAGTGGAATTGATCTGAACCTATGTCACCTCAAATATACTGCTGGGCCATCATAGGAAATCCTAATAAATCCTTCTGGCTTAATTGCTAAGCTCTCTAGTGCATGGAGACATGGACAAAAGCAGCATGTTAAGTGGCTTTCAGGGTGTCAGGAAGTCTAAGAAGCTGAAACCAAGTATTCATTATCGCTGAAGCATTTTTGTTAGAGGTTTGCTTGTGTTATACTTTATAAGAAAGTCATTATTGGGATGCAGAAATTGTTTCATTATTTATGGGATTGGAGAGTCACCACACTGGAGTCAGTAGGAAGTCACAGAGGAAACTATTCACTAGCATGGGGAGTGTTTTCATATGTGGGACTGAATCTTTCACAAAGTCTGAGAACACTATTTTACTTCAAATTATAATACTGGATCTCATGTGGTACTCAGTTTGAAGAAATTTTTATGATTCTGTCTTTTCAAATGCTGAGAACTGAATCAGCAACCCAATGAGTTGTCTCATGTTAGGATCTCAGATTAACACTCCTCCTCTCTAACACAGGTTACAGCTTGCTGCCAAGAGCATGTCCTGGACACCATCCCCATTGCCATTGAAGTTTTAATCCAGAAGTAGGTCAAAACCAGATAGTGTGTCAGTAAAAGTTAATGTGTTTTAATTATCAGGCTATTTTTAGATTTGGCATGTTACAGTGCCAGGAAGTGAAGTGGAGCAGAAAATAAAATCCGTGTGAGATGCTTCACTCTTCTTGAGATAGGGAGATGGGTTATGCATCATTAACACTATTAATGAAAACCAAATCATATCAGTTGTAGGTTTAAAAGCTGTGTCAACACAGAGAATCTACCTCAGAAACCAACACTTCTTGTTTACTTATGCCATGTTTCCTGAGTCCCAACATTGTTGTCAAGTAAGAGAAGTTTCCAGTCAGTCCTTTAGTGCTATTGGTTCTATGTCCTCCTTCCTCCCATTAGTAGGACAATGAAAATATTGGTTATTTTGACCTTCAGGAAGTTCTCAGGAATGTTTTATTTGTGACTGAGCTTGTATGAGTAGAACAACTTGAATTTTCCAGCAATTAGTCATTCCTGGTAATAGGTAAAGTCATCTAAATGAGCATCAGCTGCCTCAACCCCTACCTCAGACAAGGTCTAACCAGGGTCATCTAAAGGCTGAGATTAGGCAGCAATTACTTTTGTGGTTGATGCCTAGATATTTAATACAACAATGTGTAGATGTCTTTGAAAGTCTGAAGCTATAGACCTAGATTTACTGTTATCAGCTGCAACTATTAATCATGGTTCATTTCTGTCTAATGTATTTGGGTCCAGTTCTAGGCTCTGCCACCTATTTCTTGTGTGTGATCTTGAGCAAATCATCTGCATTCCCTATCCACCAAATGTAGCATAAGAAAAGCAATACCTTATAACTCTCTTTTAATATTTTTATGTGCAGTGTGTGGCTATAGAATTTTATTCCTGTTTGACACTCCTCAGTGCAATTATAAAAAAAAAAAATACTTCTTTTCTTAAAAGGAAAAAAAAATTAGGATTCCTTGCCCTTTTCTCAGCATGCTACCTGTAAATCCAGGCAAGGCATAACTATTGATGATTTTTTTCCGTGTAAATGGCAACCTCCATTCAAATGAATTCTCTATGCAGTTATCAAGTAAGAAGTGCAAGGAGGGCCAACATGAAATACAATGCAAAGAGGAGAACATACTGCAATGAATAATCCAGCCATCCCAGGTTTCCTGCCCTCTGCCTCCATCCAGTCCCTGGGATAACTGTAGAGTTTTGCTTAGGCTGGAAAAATGCTCATCTTGCAGCTGCAAGCATATCATGTTGGATTCCAGTTTTATTTTTAGTCAAGTGGATTTGCTGTCTCTTGTCAGCTTACTGTGTTGTGTTAGCTGGGACATTTGAACAGAACAGAGTTTTGCTGGAGCTCCAGTGGGATCTTGCATATAAAATCAAAGTTCTCTTGCTTACTTCATGTTCTCATTCATTCATTCAGTGTCTCAGAGCCTGCCAACTCTATGGGCATGCAGCCAGTTTTGCATTTACTACTGGGTTTTGTGCTGGCTGCCAGTCACAAAGGATGGTGATAAATGGATTCAGCAGCACCTATTAGGATTAACTGAAGGCTTAAATTCATTTTGAACCCTCTTACTGCCAAAATTAATTACACTAAAATTAATTATGCTATGTTATCCACTGAAGAACAGGCCAAGGTGAGGAAAACATCCACCTTAGTGTTTACTGGAGCTGAAATAATTGGTGGAATCCATAGAACACAGAACTCATCATGCTTACTGGAGTCATAAGCATAAATGCTCTTTGCACTGCCTGTTTTCAGTTGTCTTTAGGTTTTGGTCTCAGAGTCCTTGCCCTACACATTGGCTTCAGTGATTCAGGTCAATCATAACAGCACCTGTATGGTGATCTGCTAAGCAGCTTGGAGAGTAGGAGAATCCTCATATTAGAGCAAAAATATCAGCTCAGTTGGAATCCCACTTATTGTATTTCATGGTATAGCATTCGGAAGAAATACGCTAATAGAAAATTCAGTGCCTTGATTGCTTTGCAAACCAAAAAGGCCCTGTTCATCTATTCTATTGATTGTAATAATTCAGTTCAGCCTTTTGTTGCAGAACAGCTGTTGCAAAACAGTGTAATACCGTATGGAAGCCCTGAAACTCTCTACTATCAAAGTAGCAGATTGTCAGATAGCTGATACAGTAGAACCCACAAAGGTGGCACAGAGATGTTGAATGACCTCAGTTAAGTTCTGCTAGATCCATACAATGTCATACCTTGCACTTAAGAACAGTACTATTGGAGCTCCCTTTTGAAATTAGGTATCGATGTGAGTAACACTGGAAGAATCTGGTCTAGGCTAGACAATAGGCCTCAGGTTTAACACTGATGAAATGACAACAAAGCCATGAGAGTCACAGTGTCCCAGTAAAAGACCTGACTCCTTCCTTTTGTGCCCTCTTCTATATTCTGATAGGGTGTGAGGACCATCTGCAACATATAAGCAATCAAATTTCCTTGATCAGAATGCTTACAACTGAAAGGAAGAGCATCATTTTAAATATGGAGGAAAGAGAGGAGTAAAAGTAGAATGAAAGCAGATTTTTAGAAACATTACTTAAAAATGAATGGAATATCACTCTTCCCTCCTATTCCTCAGTTTAATCCAGGCAAGGAAATTATTTCTTTTGACTACTTCAGGGAAAGGCCTGGTTAATTTATCCTTTCCAAAGGCTCATCTACAGTGCATACAATAATAAAAAATCAGCTCCCAAGACTCCACTGTAAAACTCAGTTTGTGTTTCTGGGCTATCTCATGTCATTCATTTCAGATTAAAGTCTTATCTCTTATTTCTTGTTCATGTTACAAACAATTCATCTGTGTTTTCTTGCTGGTGTCTGCATGACCTTAGCTTACAGAGAAAAAACTTGCTTGCCTCTCTAGTGCAGAAAAACATGGTGATTGGTAGAAAATTACATTTATTCCCCATTTGAAAATTATATTATACTGTTTTGCCTACTTGCTGGGCATTGCTCAGAAAGTTGCAACCGAGCATGCCTTGGATGAGGAATTAAATAATTGTTTTGTTTTGTTATAAAGGTAGCTTTTGAATTACCCATAAAATCAAAGCTGGGTTTGTTTTTTTTTTTTTCTCTTTCTTTCCAGTAATTACATGTTCTACTAACAGATAAAAACATTCCAGTTGAGCAAAAGTCTGAGAAACCAGATTCAGGAAAGCTACTTGAAACAGTAGAGTCAGAACTGTACTAACCATGGGTTCCTTCTGTATTCAACAGAGTGACATACATATCTTCACAGTACTTCAGTCTAATTACGATTTGAATAGGGAGTGTAGGATGGACTAAGTTCTCAGCTTATGGTACCTGCGTTAGGGTGCTAGAGTCCAGCAAGACAGAAACCAAGCCAGGAAGTGGAGACAGAATGGAGTCTGTCATCCAGTGCATGGACTTATACCCAAACAGCCCACCTATCCTGTCTTTTGGATTGACGGCTGCATGTGGATCTGCCATGTTCATATTTTTCCAGCTTAGCTTAAGATATCTTAGTCTGACATTTTGCCTTTCTCTGGATCATCCTTTGGGACTATACTGGGCACCATCTGGTAGCTGTATGACAATGCATTTGATAGATTTATCTTTGCAGTTAGCCCTATTGGTATTGTACCTGGTTTGCAATACCTTTCTGCCTCTTTTGGAGCCTGATGGCAAAACATTGGTTCAATTTCTTGGTTTCACATTTTTATTCCTATTATTTTTCTTTGGGTATTTTTTTTTTTTTTCTTTCCTGAAAACCAACATATTTAAGAGATTCTGTTGGCAATGTTTGTATTGCAAAGCACAGTCTCAGATCTGGAGCAACCACCTGCTAAATAAGAGCTGTATTTTAGGATGAGATTCAACTGCAGACCATAACCCCACTTGTCCCTTCCCTCTGCATCCTGGCTGTGATGCAAAGGAAATATGGGGAAGTGAGGCACAAGGAAACTGCAACACTCTCCATGACTTGCTCTTGTCTGGACTGTTAGATATTGACTCTTTCCAGATCTTCATCAGAATGGCTGTAAATTAGTCCAGGAGAAAGGAATCCCCTTTGAAAAACAAAGGGAACTGGGATCTTCTCATTCATACCAGACTCGGATCTATACAAGATTCTTCTGGATGGCATCTACAGCCTCCTAACACAGGAACTCCTGCACACACAACACTCCTGACATCTTTCTAAAACACTGAAGCATTCTGTATCTTCTACAACATAAATAAAACTGATATTTTCAGCCTCTCCTGTAGCATGTGCATAGCTCAAAGGATTTCCCCATTGTTTCCCAGTGTTCCCCATTATTATTTGGCCATTTCTTTCAGCTATCATACATGAACATCATGTAGCACACTGGAGTTTCATTCTTAGAATCCCATAGTCTTTAATAAAGTTATAAGGTCACGAGAGGGAGTCGGTGTGTCTGCTCTTCCGTCAAATCTTTCTGAAAATAGTGACAAAGAGAGACTAAAAATGCTGGTACTACTCAGTTAGGAGAGAGGAAACCTGATGGGGATTTAACTGATGCTTGTGAAATCCTGAAGGTCATGAATAGGATGAATAAGAGCTGTTGTTCACTAAAACCTGAAGTATTAGAACTTGAGGGCATTTGTTGATACTAGTTGTAGGTTGCTAAAAAATAACTAAATAGAATAGAATAGAATATTTCAATTGGAAGGGACCTACAATGATCATCTAGTCCAACTGCCTGATGAATTCAGGGCTGACCAAAAGTTAAAGCATGTTGTTGAGGGCTTTGTCCAAATGCCTTTTAAACACTGAAAGGCTTGGGGCATCGACCTCCTCTCTAGGAAGCCTGTTCCAGTGTTTGACCACCCTCTCGGTAAAAAGATGCTTCCTAAAATATATTTAAATGGTGGGCAGCGCAATTCTGGAATTGATTGCTATGTGAAGTTTTGGAGGCAGCACATTCTAAGAGTTAACAGATTCATGAACAGCCAAAAGAGGTACTAAAAGCAATCAACAGGGATGTACCCTCTAATCCTTAGTCCATTGACTGTGGATGTTGGGAAGGGGTAATAGGTAGTGGCTGGGCCCATGTACACACTCTAAATAACCTTTTCACTGCCATTGTTAATTTCTCACATACAGTTTTACAGGAAGCTTCATTTAGAACTGATATATTTCGTAACTGACTTTGTGCCCTCATATGCTTTGTTATTTGTCCAGATAACAGCAGGTGAACAATGGTCTGGTTAGTCTGGGAGATGATATTCAAGCGTTGATTGTTTTGTGCCAAATGCAGTACCTCATTACCAAGATCCTCCAGAGTCACTCATGAATCACTTCATAATGCTCAGAGCCTTTGAAGGAATTCTTATATTCAGGGTGGACCTATATAAGCCATATAGACATGAATAGCATAAGACTCCTTCCTATTCTCCTTTGACGACTTCTCACCTTTTTCATGACACAAGTAAGCAGCTTTTTCATGCCCTTCTTGCAAGTGTGCACAGCCATCTCCATTTGTGCAGAACTTGGAAGCTACTACTGCTGGTCTGGATGGACCACTGGTCTGACTCCTTAGCACATGGTCTGACCCATGAGCACATTTTTAAGTTCTTGTGACATTCAGCTTCTTTCATCCACCTGCGACTTGTCTGAATGTCAATTACAGATTTCAGTTAGAGAGTGAATATATTTTGACAAGGTGGTTTGAAAATGAAATTGTACAGTACTTCGGTAGCTTAATTCCAGACTAGAATGTCAAGATGGCAGCTTCTGAAAAATAAATAAGGTATTAGTCACTTGTAACCTCGAAAAAATCCTAGGAAGATGACCACACAACACTGCCAGGCATAGGGAATAGGATTGGACAATATGGCCCACAAGAAGACATTGAAGATCAATAGGACAGAGATTCCTGGGGTTTATTTTTTGTGGCAAGGGGTGCAAGACTTGGAGGTCTCATTTCGGCAAAACCTCAACTTTTAAGCAAGGCAGTAGGGGTCAACTCGTAAATCCCCTGCAAGCTGACACAGTTCAGAACAAAGAAACACTGTAATACTCAGCAGGGTATAATGGAACCTTTTGGCTGAAAGCAAAGCGATTAACAATATAACGAGCAATTATGCCTGATGTTCAGTTACCAGCAAAATAAACATGACAAAATATGACTGCAACATTTTGAGTTAAAACCTCATACAGTTACCATTTGCTCTTACATCTTCTTCTGTGTAAATAGTGCATCGTTAGCAAAGTATTATCCATGTATTTTCCACTACTGTGTAATTGCATGGGAGGCAGTTAAGCAGATCAAAGAGCTCTATTAACAACAGATAAACACAGAGCAAATATGATTAAAAGTAATTACAGAAGGAAGTAATCTGCTAATTCTTAATGGCAGTGAGAACTCAGAGAGGAGTTCTCAAAGTGATTGTCATCATTGGAAATCAGAGTGTTACTGCAACAAGCTGATAAGGTATTTTGGGTTCCAAAGTGTCAGCTATTTTCCTGTATGGCTTTTCTCTTATGCCTTCTCCCAAACTTCATATTCACTTGTGACATGATTCAGAAGTAGGGAAATCCTTATCATAATGGTTACCAACTTTTGTTTGTTTGTTTGTTTGTTTTTTCTGTCTTTTGGCACCTTGCAAAATTTCCCAGACCTCTCTAATTTCTAACCAGGACATCCCTTCACCTTCCAGACAGTCTCTGGAAGCAAACTTCTAGCATTTTCCTCACCCTTCCTTTCCCCACACATCCTTTCTATCTTGTCAGCAAGACCTAGAGATGCTCTTTCACTCCTTCCACTCTTCCCCTTCTCACTCCACCTAAAAACTCCTCCTTTTTACTTCAGACATCCTACTGACACTGCCCCTAATGTTGCCCAAAACTGATGCTGCTATAGAT
>VZTL01051990.1:0-10268 GCA_013400535.1 Scopus umbretta | reverse complement strand
GAGGGAACTGTGGCTGTTTAGTCAGGAGAAATGGAGGCTTGGGGGAAACCTCTCTCTCTACAACTACCTGAAAGGAGGTTGTACTGAGGCGGGGGTGTCTCTTCTCCCAATTAACAAGTGATAGGCCAAGAGGAAATGGCCTCAAGTTGTGTCAAGGGAGATTTAGGTTGGATATTAGGAAAGATTTCTTCACTGAAAGTGTTGTCAAGCATTGGAACAAGCTGCCCCTGGAAGTGGTTGAGTCCCCATCCCTGGAGGTATTTAAAAGATGTGTAGATATGGCACTTAGGGACATGGTTTAGTGGTGGACTTGGCAGTGCTAGGTTAACAGTTGGACCTGATGATCTTAAAAGGGCTTTTCCAATGATTCTATGATCCTAAATCCCAAATTAACCACTCCACTGTTTTGCAGAGGACCAACATGAGGCTAAGAGGGACCATTTAGCCTGATGTTGGTACTTTGCAAAATTTATCACTGCACTAAAATTTCTCCCTTTCACCTTTTCAAAATATGGAAATACTTTGGCAGTGCTCTGATCCATCCTGAACTGTAAGTTATTAAAAATCAACATTAGTGGTTTAATCAGCTTCTCAGTGAAGTCTCTAAAGACGCCTGAATCTAAGACAGCTGGGTTGCCTGATTTGAGAACTTAATTTCTGAGTTCACCTCTTTCCTTTCTGCCAACAGTGACCACTTTTGGTCCTTCACAGGAGATTATGGAACCATACCTTCTTGCTCCCTTCCAACTACAGATGAGGAATATCCATCCGATCAGTCTGTGTTACACTTTGCTACCTCATCAGTCTCATCCGCAATAGCTTTATAACTGATTAAAATTACAAATTTGATCCCAAATGGTTTAAAGTGCCTTTCTTTTTACTCCTTATTAGCCCTTAGTTCTTCACGTGTTCCCAGTTCTTCACTGGTTTAGCCTCCTGTAGCAGCAGACAGTTTTCAACCTGTTTGTTACTGCTAGCCTCCCATTTTCCCTATTTCCATACACACTGATTTATTTAGTCTTCGTCATAGGTTTTACATCTCCTTTTGGCTTAAATATTTTTCCTTGACTGTTTCCCAGCACATTTAGGAATTTTTGAAATTGTGCCTTTTTTGGCATCCAATTGGGATGTACTGAACTATTGCTTTTTTCGGTCACTATTCCACTGTAAATGTAGGTTTCCAGTCCACTATTGCTTTAGGCTTTAGAAAAAAAGTCATTTAAAAGTTTGAAGTTACTTTTTACTGATGGGTGTCATATTCTACTTAAGCAAAGCCAGTTTATTATGGTGCCTAAGCAGCAGCTGCTATTGAGGTCACTGGTTTACTCTCCTTGGTCCATCACAAGGTCTCCCACTGGATTCCCTTCTGCAGGGTGCAGAGCAAAGCACCCCTTCATGTTAGAAACCCTGTGAAGTTTTCAGGTGAGCTGCTCAGCCAACAGCCCCTGGCTGAAATCACCCATGCAATTTCTCTTGTAGTGTATTCCAGATACTTGATTAACAGATTTTTGTTATATGTTACAAAACAGAGTTGTTCAAAGAACAATTCACCCCTCTCTATGGGAAGATAGAGGGATGTATCAAATGTACAAATCCCTCGCGTTTCACTTTACTGCTTAGGGCTCTAATCCTGAGCTGCATCACACCTTTTATTTCTGAATCTCAGGAGAAAAATATGATTAGCAGTTGTCTGAGCACTGCAGGCTCCTCCTCAGCCTGCTTGAGCAGTGGGACAAGGAAGAAGACCTGTCCTTAGCGCAGGACGCACATGGCCGTGGCCACCCAGGATGGAGCTGGCTGCTCGGAGCCCTTTACTTTCAGCAAAATATGCTTCAGCAGCCAAGAGAGGGCGCTCCTTAAATTAATAAAAGAAGGGAAAAAAAAGGAGAAAACTGGAAAAAAAAGCAAAAAGAGAAAAACTGAGCATGCTTTCTTAAAAAGGCATTTTCTCATCTGCACCGAAGTGAAAGGTTAAATGCAACAAGTTAAAACATGGAGGTGTTTTTCAACCGAAGGATAGGGGCTAGGGACACCCCTGGGGCAAGGAGCAGAGCTGCTGGCTGAACATTTGGGGGATGCGGGTCCATTGTGGGCCCAGCTGCTGCCCCATCGCTCCTATTCCGCCCACCCCAGCCGGTGTTTCACTTGGGCACTCGCCCGGCACAACCCCTCTGTCCTGGTTTTGCTCAGCGCCTTGAGACGTTGCTCCATCGGACATGGATAACAAACCCTCGCCCAGTGCCTGTGGCCGCCTGCGGCAGTGTTTGTGATCCAGCGATGGCTTTTGCCCGTGAAACCAATAGCTTGGCCAGTCCCCAGTGCAGGGAGCTACTCTGTGAGGGGCTGGCGCTGAATAATGCCTGAAACAAGCCCGTCTTTCTGTAACAGCTATATAATACTTTTTAAAAGGCCTTTAAGTTCTGCCAGTACTTGCGATGGGTGCCAAGTTTTATTTTTGTCAGCCAATTTGGGAAGTTTGTTAAACCTGTGACTGGGATTGGAGAAGCAAGCCCAAAAAGCAATCAAAAGCACATAATAAATAATAATTAATATCAGTGTGTGGTGCTTACTCAGTATTTTTTTTTCCAAGGATCTTTTAGCTAGTTAGCAAAAACATGTTCCACATTATGGTGGTCTCTCCTACAGTGGGTATTTATCGTCCTCTGGTTACACACAGCAAACTGAGGAAAACAGTGTTCCTGTAGTCTGGCTGGAGGACCCCAACACACGTCCCTTCCCCACAATCCATTGCGCCTGAATGTGAAGAGACACATGAACCATAGTAGGGTCCTGGATGTGCACTTTGGGAAATGCTGTGGCCCTGAACATGTACAAGAAAGAGATGAGGAAAACCCCAGACAGTACACACCTCCCTTCCCCTCTCCCCTTCACTGTTAGGTAGTATTAGCTTATTTATCAGCAGAAAATATTGAAGGCACCAGTAATTCAATTTTAATGTTTTTTTCTCACCTGCAGAACTGCCTGGAGTGGTTCATGTTGGGACCTGCTTTAATATTGCCTTTCTCTGGGTCATAGATGGTGGTTGCTCGTGCATAAGCTCCTCCAAGAATAAAGATGAACCCATTGAGAGTGACTGCAGGAGCATATTTGTTATCTGTCAATGGAAAGCAACACTGAGATCAGTTTTAGGCTCAGGTTTGGAGACTGTTTTTTTATTTATACATTCCCCTTATTTGTAGATAAGTCACGTTTCTCTAAACCTCCAAGGCTAGGGAAAGAAAAATGAGGAAACCTTTCCTGGTTTTGTTCTTCTTTCTCCAAGTTCTCAAAGGCACTTTTAAAGTTCATCAGTCCTTCATCCCCCAGTACGTGCCTCCCTCTAAACTGGTAAAGTACAATTATCCTCTCCCGAAGCCTAATGGAGTCACCGTGAAAGCTCCACTCTTACATATGAAATTAAGATGTCAAGTTGTTTCAGAATTTTGAATTGCTGCAAATTTTAACTCAGATGCTTCCCATGCCTGTGCTGCAGCTAAGTACAGAAGAAACCCACAGCGCAGAAACCCGCTTAATAATATCCAATAGTTGGTTCTTCTTTGTATTCTGCTTTTGCTTGTGGGAAGGTCACCCACATAATCCAGAAGATTTTCTGAGACCCGATTTTTTTTTCCCTTCATTTGTCTTGTAAATTCACCTGCATTTTTATTTTCAGATGTGTGTGTACCTCCAAGCAGTCCTGTATTTTAGCAATGAACTGTGTGAGATTGGAGTTTGAAATTAAGTTTATCCTTACCCTTATCCTAAGTCAAGTTTAATCAGAGTTTCCAAGGATGCTTTAAAATTCTTGTGTTAACTGCAGCATTATTAGAAATACTGGTAAAACTAACCATAAATTATCGAATAAAATAATTCCAATTTAATTAGTTGACGTGTCCCGTATGCTGCTAGCACGCCATATGCACGCTATTAAATATGAGCCAGTTGGGCTGAAATTTCTCATGATGGTGTCTGTCTTGATGCGATACAGTTTTTTTTAATCAGCATTTCAGTGAAACCAATCAGCAGTGTCTGGGAACAAAAGACGGGAAAACACACTGCTTTATTTGAATTAAAACAAGCCTCACAACCAGTTCTCTAAGAAACAAGAGCCTAAGCCCTTTGGGGCACGAAGCGACGTTTCCTGGGTGTCTACCCTGATGTGAGGGGACACTTCTATCAAAATTATCCTTATGTAGTTATATGTTAAAGCCTCTCCAAACCCTGCATTTTTATATGCTCTGAAAAGGGTGATCCTCTTGGATCTCCAGTGGAGAACCAGCCTGGACACAGTCCTGTCGGCCTCAGCCCCTGCGACCCTCCTCCCGGCTGCAGGGAGTCAGGGGCAGCGTGCTGGAGAGGAGGTGCGTTACCATCTTTACTGTGCTCCTACGTCTCTGATAGCGGCCTCTGCGTAACATCGAAAGGGTCTGCGTGTTCCTCCCAGGTCTGTAACACTATGACTGTGTCCTTCTAGGGACACAGAAAGAGATGGGCTTTAAGTAGCCCCAGCAGCTTTACTTCTGGCATTTGTTTACCTCTTGCATGGCTGGCGTTACAACCCTGAGGTTCTTGTAAAACCACCTTATTCCATTAAATATTTAACAAGAGATTTAATTTGGCATGAGTTAAGGAAAAACTGATTAATTTCTCCAGAAGAGAGATAATTTCCTTAACTGGGGTTTGAACTGGCTAAACTAGAAGGAAAATAATGGGTTTGTGGTGTCTGCTTCTGTTCCAGCATGGCCATGGGGTGGGCTGGCTCAGTTCATCTCACCGTACATCAGTGAATGCCCAGAGAGGCGTCTGGGGGTGCAGCACCCCGTGTGAAAACAGACAAAACATGTTATGGGTTAAAGTTGGGCTCCTATTATGCTGAGTATCTACAGGCATATGTCAAAAAAACATGGATGTATTAGGAAAATGTCACTGATCCTTGGGAACAGATGGGAAGAAACTAATTCATCCAGAAAATAGAACAAGGAGTATTCAGTTTCTTCTCGGTGCCACTAAGCCACTGTAATTCATCAGAAAGACTTATCTGTCCTAACAACCCGTCTCGCATCCCTTCCTAAATCAGACTTGCATATGTGACATTTTTTCCAGTTAAGACACTCATCAGAAATTTTCCATATTTAATTATCACATCTTCCTGGTTTTTTTCTTCGACTAGCACTGTTTTGCAGAAGAATGAAACTCTCACATAAAAAAACTCTCAGCTCCCAAATCTCACAGGGAAATTATCTGGGGCTCCCTCAAGGCAGAAACAGTGACTACTCAAGAGACTGAATCACTGACTTCACATTCGTTTTTGTTAAAGAAAGAGAGGGGAAACCCTTTGGTTATTTTTATAGTGACTTTTTTTTTTTCTTTTCAAATAGGCAGGCATTCTGATTTTTTTTTCTTTCTGTTTTTTAAGAGACAGTTGTGTTTGATTCTCATCAATTTTTCAATACATCACCTATCTGTTGTCTTTTTACTGCTTTTGGCTCTCGCTACAATTTTATAAATTGGTATAAAGTAAGCCTGAGACAGAGAAACAGAGAAATCTCTGCTGTTTCTTTCAGAAAGAGAGAAGTTCACAGCAAACAGTCTCCTGATCCTGATGAAGATATGGCAGAAAGACACAAGGGACACCTCTCCAGAGACAGGTAGAGAGAAAACAGTGGGTTTTATTTTTGTTTTGTTTCCATGGAGGCAGAAATTGTTCATGGATACAGGAAAACTCAAGCTGTCATTCCAGCTACCTAGGTGTGGATGACCCCTTCAGTCCTTAACCTTACTTCATCCCAGGTGCTACCCACACTCTTCCCTTGTCCTTTCCAGGACTTGATAACTTCATGCAAACACTCAGGACACTCCAACCTCTGTTGCTGCTCCAAGTCCTTAACACATTCATAGTGCAAGGTGGTTGGCTGGGGAGCCTAATTTTGCAAAAGCATGTTCTGGTTGGGCTTCTTGGTCAATGCTACTGGGCATGAACATGAGCTTCTGTGGGTCAGAGGCTTACTGTGGGATACAGCGGGGACACTGGTTATTTCAAAAGTCTGCTGGAGGGAAGGAAGAGAGGGGAGAGGAAGCATGGAAACAGAGAAGCAGCCTCCTTTGCCCTCCAGAATTCAAGCATTGGTGCTGTCAGATATAGTAAGCCACTTCAGGCTGGAAAATCTTAAATGGGATTTGTCCAGGACAGCAAGCACACTTGAGATTAAAAGGCAGAATAAATGTAAAGGAAATAATAGATAAAAGGTACTCTTCTCTCCAAGTGGATAACATCATAACATCATTCTCCTTTACTGTTGCTACAGGAAAATATGCAAGTATTTCGATTCCAGTGACGGGTCATTGCAGGAAGGGGTATGCACTCAATGGCAATCTTTGAGCCGGAGGTGTACTTCACATGGGGTTGATAGTTTAACCTACCGGTGTGCTCCTCAGTAACAACACCGTGCTGTCTGTGATGTGTTTTGTGGCTCTCGTATCTCTCGGTACATTATATGGTCAAGTAGCGCAGTTCTGCTTTTCCTTCCATGATTGCCTAAAGATCTTACATTGCCTTCCAGTAAAGCACTTGGTCAGAGCCTGAAGTGGCATTAAAATGAATGGCAGCAGCACTTCATATGGTAACAGGTTATTAAAACCAAGCTAGTCAAACATTTTTATCAGGAGGAAGAAATGGGGGCATGCCAACAGTCCAGATAAAACTCCAACTGAAGGGTCTTCCTGCAGGCACAGGCGGCCAGTGGTGGGGTTCATGCATATGATGAAGCAGACTGGAGAAAGGAGACTAGTTAATAGAAACTAAATCCACTTTTAATAGTAAGTGCCTCTTCCCCTCCCTGAATACTATGCAGACAAGCTCAGGAATGGCATAGAAATGGATAAGATAATGTCCCGCGGCAGCCGGGAGACTGCGGTCTGATCCTTAACATAGCTCATGAGGCTGAAGTGCAGATATTGCAATAACAGCAGGGTCTCGGATGTCAGCTCTTCTGGCATGGTGCTCTCAGGGTAGCTGATTTCTCATAACTACACAGCTGGTTGCAGGGCCCTATGGTTTCCCCAATGACCCTTGAGCAAACCTTCCTCAGAGACCCCAAACTTGAGTGTCCTCACTTGCAAATGCCACGTTTTGTGTGTGGCAGAGATCACCTGTGCCAAAGCAGAAGGCTCCACCTGCCATTGTGGGGCAGTTTCAGTGTCAGATTTATGGGCAAAATGTTGCTGAACCGAAAAGAATTGGACAAAGCACAGCCACACAGATGAAGTGGAGGTAGGAAGTGAAAGGGAGGACATCTGATAAAGGCCAAACACAAAAATACTGACTTTTCTGAGTAGAAGGCAGAGTAAGTACATGTAGGGGGAACATATCAAGGAGACAAAAAAAACATTCTGAATGGAGGATATGGCATATACAGAGGAGAAATGGGTGAGACAAAGGAAAGTAAAATTCAAGCTTACTAGCCGGAAAAACACTAAGAACTAGTCACGGGAAGAAAAATACATTGAAGGATGAGATGAAACGCTAATTGTTTTGAGACTTCTAGGTGAGAGCTGGCCAAACCCACACATGGGTACCGAACTATTGGTTGGGGAGAGGGCCAAGATATCTATTTGATTTTTCCTGAAAAGTCCAAAAATAAATTAATGGGAATGATTATGCATTTTAACCAAAATAAGCTATGGGACAGTGCAGTAAAAATGCACAGATGTTTCTAATGCTGTTTTCCAGATATTTCTTGTGTCTTACCTCTATGATTGTCCCACTTTGGTCGAACAGATCACTGCAGGAGTAAACAGCATCGTAAGGAACTAGATACTTGGATTAGAAATGAGAAATGCTCATGACCTCTGTGTTCCCATAGTTCTCACCAGATTTTAAAATTTAATAGTGGTGATGATTAAACACTGGTTTTCTTACAAGCATTAATAAAAACTTATAATTCCACCAGTACAGACACTTGACTGTTCAGGGTATCAAAAAAGGTATATTTTAATGTCCTGGCATGAAGGCACAAAGTGAACTAAAAGGCAGTGACAAGATAATTAGGCTTACTTACAATCACTGACTTCAGTGTGTCTGTGGCCATCTCATTAAAGAAGACAAACCTTAGGAAGCTGGGCATGAAATACATTTTTAGCAGAGATACATAGGACAGCCCAGCAAGAAATGGAAGGGAGGTGCTGGAAGTATGTAGCATGCCTTCATTTACTATTGTAGGACTTTGGCTCGAGAGCAGGAAACTTCCTATAGCTGAAAACACAAGAAGGGGATGTGCAAGGTGGTTTACCAAAACTATGCTCCATTACCCCAGTAACATCAAGATGTGGGCTGTGCTGCTGCAGGAACATCTGTCAACTCAAAAGGTGGAGAAGACAGACACAGGTCAAAGGATGGGGCACTGAGAAAGACCCTCTCCAGACATGGATGTGTGTAATCAACACCTACCCAAAGGCTACCAAAGCATCCATGTACAATGTTTTGGTGAGTGTCATGCCTACTGCATGCAGGCATCCACGTCCCAACACCTCCTGGCAGGGGAAGACTAGAGAATAAATGGAAACTGGGAGTGAATTTGTTGCTTATTCCTAGAAGAAATCCAGGCAGAAGATAGTGGGGACTGAGCTGCGTGGACTTGCTGTTGGTCCCTATGCTGTATCTCTGCACAGGCAGGATGTCAGTATCCAGCCTGCTTCACCTGCATTCAGATTAGCCAAAAAATGACCCTCCCCCATGGCATGGTTGATGCCAGTGTTGTCTTGGGTTAGGCTGGCACATGACGCTTTGGAAGAGGTGGACCTGTTGGGTTCAAATGTCTGCCATGCTGTGTTCAGCTATCATGAAATACCAGTGACTTTAGACAGGTATTACTGGTCTAAAAATCTCCAGAGACCTTGGCTACTTGCAATACCTGCATCTACTGTTGCATATCTGAACACGCTTGAGGTGCTTTTAAATAATGTGCTGTCCTATTTGAGGTCAGTTTTCACTGATCTCTGGGGTGACCTTAACCAACACAGCTCGCTCTCAGATGTCTCAGTTGACTTAGCTCAGAGGGACACCTTAAGAATTCACAAATCAACACAAAAAGGCCCTGAGGCTGTCAAAGGCACCCCAGCAGTGATCATATCAGGGTTTTTCTCAGCTCCATTTTGTAAAAAGCACCCCAGGACTCCTTCTGCTCCCTCTTTGGTTTAGATAAATGTACTGCACTTGGCATAGCATCCAGTTCTTGAGGGATACTTTACAAATACAGGTGATAGTACAGTTCTTGTAGAGCTGGAGAAATTAAAAGTATATTTCCAGTATTTCCACAGCTTGTTAGTGAAGATCAGGCATTGCATCAGTTCAGTTTCCCAGACATTCTCCACTAGGGTGCAATTTTTCAGGCTCTGTGTTATTTTGCTTTATTTGCAAGTAAACTGACGTTATACATTTCCCAACAAAGACACACAGCAACTCCGCATTTCATCATGTATTTTATGCCTTCAGCTTAACTAATTAACTTTGCTTACACCAAAACAGAAATACCATCTTTTAACTTTACTCCGGTGTCTTTCATGTATTTTTGTTAGGAAATAATAGTACATGTTCATTAGAACAATGGATGACAAACCCAACTCTGGATGGTTTGGATGATTTCTTCCAAGCACGCATGGTGTTGATGCCTGCTAGACAGTATAACAAGCCCAGGGAATGATTTCTTAGGTCCTATGGCACTTGTACTATTTTGGTAAGGAAAAGGAATACCTCTTTGCATAATGCATTCATTTTTGCAATATGCTCTGAGTACAGGAAAACCTCATACTGTCAGTC
This sequence comes from Scopus umbretta, assembly GCA_013400535.1. Lineage (NCBI taxonomy): Eukaryota > Metazoa > Chordata > Aves > Pelecaniformes > Scopidae > Scopus > Scopus umbretta. Next base: position 454 of record VZTL01051990.1, on the reverse strand, counting down.
AGTGGATTAAATGAACAGCAGCAGCTGTAGCCGTTATGATGGAAAAAGCCAGGCAATAGGGTTGTTTGCACTGCTGTATTACATAAACATGACTTTTGCTGGTTAACGCCCTCCCGCTGGGCGCTTCATGCTGCATCATATGCATGTCATGTTATGTTAGGCTGGACACAAAGAGCAGCAAGGGAGTCGGAAAGCAGCAGCACTGGCTGCACAGGGGAGGCTACAGCCGTGGCTGTAGCAGCTCTTCATGACCTGATCTACTAGGGAACCCCAAGAAGAGAGTCGTAGTAATTATAACAACCTATAATAAGAAGAACAGTTTATTTTGGCTTTCTGAATATACATTGGCCTTACCTGAATACCTTATAATTGTACTTCTATAATTTATTCCTTGGTACTCCTGTTGCTCTACCAGGCTCAAAACTGAGACCATGATTTTTTTTTTTTAATGAAG
>VZTL01051989.1:0-19039 GCA_013400535.1 Scopus umbretta | reverse complement strand
ATAAATAAAAATGAAAGAGATGGCGCTACAGGACAGAAACACTTTGAAACCCAAACAAGCTCGACAGAGAGCTTCTCAGAAACGTTTCCATCAGCTGAGAGTGCTTCGTGGCCGAACTGGCTAAACTCATCACACCTGACGTTACATACGAGCAGGATTACCGTACGAAAACTGACAGAGGAGTCAGCCTAGGCTGTCATTCATTACCGCGGCGAAGACAAGAGACGCTTTGCCATTGAGGAGTGTATGACAGCTTTACAATTCCTATTGCACAAGTCGTGTTCCGCTGTCACAGAGGGGCACCAAGCTCAGACACGGAACATGGCGGATATCCAGTTCTCCCTTTCTTTGGGCTTTTAACCTGAACAACAACTTTATGATCCGAAGCCTGTTAAAACTAAAGAATGATGTAGTTGGGATCAGATTAAAAGCAAAACAGAAAACCAACCTGAATTAAAAATCGGAGAACGACGAGGTTTTCTTGTGTATCAGTAGACTACAGAAATGTAAGAAAGTTCTCTGAATTCCTTCTAGTAAGGGAATGGTTGTTGGAAGTGGCTGTGTATCACTTTTCCCACAGTTATTTATAAGAATTTTTGACGGGAAGACACATTTAAGTCCACTGTAACCTTTTTCTTCAATTGAAATTAACTTCCTTTTTTAAGTAGATTCTGTCCAGATGCACCTTTGACTCTCCGAACCTTTTTGGAAGAGCACTCAGGACTCATCTCAGCAGGTATCATAAATAGATCATAAATCTTAGGAATACTTTGCTTGTCAAATTTAAGTACATGTGTCCCAAGTGCTTATCCAATATTTTGACTATTTCTGGCAGTAATGATTTTCAAATTGTAATATTTAGAGCACAGCTCTAATCATATGCATACATATATACACACACATATGTTATATGTATATATGTGCATTACAACAAAGCTGTGATTCTCCTTCTTTGTAATACGTAGCATATGAACCTAAAATCACAAAAAGAGACAGCAGTAAAAATATTTAAGCTTTCCTGTACAGATGGCAGATGGACGACAGATGCATACCAGAGGTATGCAAAGTCAAGCCTTCAACAGTCCAGAAATGCTAGAAGTTGCGTTTGTATCTATAGCTGCACTGCAGTCCTTCTTCTGCCTACGCAGGAGGGGCCTGTCTTTAGTTACTTCAACACACGTTATTTTTTGCACATAACCACTACGTGATTCAGCAGAAAGGGTGGAAGCGCTCTAAGGAGCAGCGGTGGTATTGAAACAGGCAGCTGTCTCCAGGCTGCTGTAGTACCAGCGCAGAACTGAATGGTGCGTAATGAATACGGCACAGGACTGAAGGGAGAAAAAGGTTGATTTTATAGAAAATCAACACGACAAAACTGGACTTTCTCCCAAGTCAGAGAATTTCTATGTTCAAATTGCTCAGACCAAATTTTATCACAGCTGACTATGGATTTTCTGCGTGTCTCAAATAGGCTTCCAATGGTAATGGAAATAACCCTCGAGATCTCTGTATCTCGGCTCCCCTAAATGATGATTACACAACTCCCCTACTTCCCAGGCCTACAGCCAGAATGCATTTATTATGCTTTGGGAAGCACTCAGACAATACGTGAAGGGTCTGCATTTACAAACAGTCACTGAACAGTGAGGAAAATGGAGCACTACGTAATTGCTCATAACATGAACATGACACTCCTTTTCCACCTACAGTTTATGTATTGTTTTAAAACACCTACGATCTTGATAGGAAGGTAAGGTTCAGAGGTAAACTATTTAAAAAAGATAAACCATACGTAAATTCACTTTTAGAAGGAAGCGCATATATCTGACAGCTAAATATGAGTTTCCCACACCTCTGTTTAAACAAATGTAATTTCTGGTCTTGTAAAGCACCCACCGATCTTTCCAAGGTTTTCTATATTGAACAGGAAAACAAAATGAAGTTGTGCAATTTACATTTATCTTAAAGCAGGAAAACAGAGACAAAAACTATTCTGCGTTTCATTTAATTTTTAATATGGCTATTTTATACGGCTAAAGTTAAACATGTACGTGCTGGGATGCGGTAGATACTGCACCTTGCATTGCTGCACTGTCATGTTGGGTTCCGTTGTGTTCTATTTCCATATCTGGGATTCCAGCATCTGAAAGACGTGACACCGAAGATTAATGCATTCCCCTTTGTCCTTCTCTCATGCATCTTTAGAAAAATATTTATAGCAAACTAGGGTGATCTCCAAGTTACACGGTCTTGCATAAAACATTTGGTCTTCATAGAATTTTCAGACGTAAATTCTTTCCAAAATGTGCCAACATTACTGGTCTCACAGTGAATTATTTTTAAAGTGCTTCACATTTGTCAGACGATCAGATAATAACCAACACATGATATTAATGTGTCTGTAAAATTCTCTTGGAGAATGAAGGCATCTGACATATGAAAAATAAAAGTCGAAATCAAACTGTGGTAACATTAAACTACATTGACTCTCCTAGCCATACACCTGCAAAGTACAGAATTAAAGAATATAGCCAACGCCAGTCAACACGTTTGTGTGTAGCAGTTTGTCTGAGTGCATGTTACGGGTAAGGACTGGGCAAACTGCATTTAGAAGACTCAGCTCAGGGTGTTGTAAGCACGTGTTATCACCCAAAACAAAATTACGTATGCGATATTATGGGAACCATTTCCAGATTTCCAAGAAGAGCTTTCCAAAATGGATTGTGCTCTTTTTTCCAAGTTGAGAAAGAGTCAAATAGTGATACGCACTTTTGAACTATTTAATTTCATATTGATAATACCTCTGTATGCACAGTCCTTGGGGGTGAGGGCGGGCGCTCGAACACCCCAGGGTGTTATGATAACAGATGCCATTATCCACCTTGTGCCAACAAGGATTAGCATGAAGGGTATGTGATTTGAATCCATGGCACCTCGAATCCTGGAGAAACATCTGCTTCCCTTATACTACAGCACTTAGAAATTACAGCAAGAAAAAAACCCCACACCTGAAAGGGAGCTGCATGTACGGTTTTGAAGTTTTTCTGTGTAGCAGCCTGTTCTGGACTTTTTCAACTAAAGAATAACTGCGCCGTTGCTTTCCCAGATCACTTTGCTTAGGGCCAGTATCTATCGCAAAGATGACATTTAGCTGGTCACCCTCCAGCCTGACCGGACTCTATGTCAAAGCAGGGCAGCCCATTAACTCATAATCCATATGCAGAAGAGTAGTACGAGTAGCATCTTAGTAAATGATGTGTAAATGAAATATATGTGATGTATGCTTATATAGCCCTATAAATATATATGAGCAAATAAATAGTATTTTCCTGTGTAGAATTTTTTCTTCTAAAATGACAAGTGACTGTTATTACACAGGGTTTCCCTTATTCAGACTCCTGTTTTGAAGGAAAGTTCAGGGCACTGATCTATTAATCTAAAAAGGTCCTTTCTTTTCAAACCTTTTAGAGTACACGTTGTGTATACATAAAATAACAAAGTCATCTGTAACTAATAACAGCATCTGTTAAATGAGACAGACCGTCAGAGTTAAATTAAAAATATTCAGAATAGCCCTTCACATTTTGTTGTCATAAAATTGTACCTGCAATTAAATTGTGGATTAAGATGCTAATGAGCTACCTGATTTGCATGTGCAATCAGATTAGCATGTAAATATCAGCTTCTTGCAGGCACTAACATATATATGACTACCTGAGTGTGCCTGCAAATCAAAACGTTAGCAGCCAGGCCCACAAGAGCAGATGTAAAGATCTGTTAATCACATTGCTGGCATGTTGGTACCCTTTAATTTGTGGCTTCCAGAACTGCTGAGTACTCCTAACTGTAGCGCGAGCGGCAGGTGCTTACCAGCAATGGCAGAATCTGGGAGAACGACCTTACAGAACATCAGGATGTTAAGTTTTTTCCTGACATTCATCTCAAGGTGCCAGCTATGTCTGTGGGATCTGATCTGGGCATTTTTCTGATCCAGTGGAAGCAGTGGAAAAGGTTTCTGCTGGCTCTGTCCACCCACTCTCCCTTGGGTCATTGTCCCTTAGCACGGTGCAACTGCAAGCCATATATCCATGCCCGAGCCACCAGCATTCACTGTCAGTACATCAGAAAAGCCAGCCAGTTCCTGGTTACAGTGATATGCTGGACTATAAAACCCAGCAGATGAGAATGCCTCTGAAAGATGTTGCTCTCGTACTTAAAGAGTTTATATCTCTTAGGTGCTCTAGATAAATCACAACTCGCAGTCCACTGCAGAGTGTTGCGATGGCAGTTCATGTAGACAGGCTTGCCCTAACTTTAAAAAACCAGTTTGGGTAGCCCTCACAACTGAGAACTCAAGACAAGCTAAACTCATTATTTTACTCAGCAGTTCAGGCAGTTTTTGCAGTCTGTTTGTGTCGTTACAGCTCAGTCGCTAGCGGTGCCCAAAGTCAGCAGCACGAAGCTAACGTAAAGGCTACACGACATACAAACACAGCAGAGAGTGAATGTAACTCTGACTCACGAGCCTCTGCAGAGACTCCGGGGTAGGGACACACAGATCAAACCTTAGCTACAGAACCTGAAATTAATTAAAACTCAACTAGGTTCAGTCTTAAAGATTCAAACCAAAGCTCTAAACCTTGGTGAGAACCACATTAAGCAGGAGAGGCAAATCCTCCCACTACCCAAAACATAATCAGCCTGTTTAGGAGATTAACTGATTTGCTTTTGTTTCACGAGAGTATTTGGGAAGTATTCAAAACCTAGTCAGCTCTGAAAGCTGATAGATACTTAACAAACTTAATAGGTCCTGAGGCTGAGCGAACTTCAGCCAAACGGCTTTTAAAATGAAGTTCAGCAGTTCTAAAAATGAATCTGCGGGGAGAGGAGAGTTCAGAGAACCTTATAGGAACCAAATTTCACATTGTCTTAGCTGGCACTGTAACAGATTTCTCTGGTAATATATTCAGTATTTCTTGTCATGTCTGTGTAAACCGCTCTGTCTGTTTCTCTAGTTGCAGACTTACTTATTTTTTGAATTCATGACCCAGAGCACATGGCCTGAAATAGATTTTTCATTATTTCAGGAAAGGATTGTGGTTTTTTATTCTGGAATTTGCTTTGTGCATCATCTCACTTTTTTTCCACTCAATTAAACATCACTTTAAGCTAACTGTGAAATGCCAACTAAGACATTACCATTTAACATCCTGAGACCGTCACCTGATGTGGCCTGTTTAAGCGCCTGTTCCACTTGTTCTCTTCTCTTTGATTCAAATTCCAAAGCTTCCTGCAATTTTCTCTTTGCCTTTTTTTCTTTCTTCAAGCGTTTCTGAATTGTTGCTGAAATGTAAATATATTGCAAGAATGGCTGTTAAAGCACAACTGATATATGGAGACAGTGAATGAGTTTATGTTCAGTGTTCAAGGGCCCAGTTCTAGCTTGGGGAGGGGGTGGTGGCGGAAAAAAAGGCATGAATGTAATACAAAAATAAAAAAAACCCACCAAGCCATATCCTGTAGTGAAATGATGAACAATCTGAAAGGGCTTTAGATCTCGTTAAAGATCTTAAATCTTATTCGCGCTCTTGAACAGTCCCATGGATTTAAGTCTCCTGACCAGAACGTAGGAGTCGCAGAGCCAGCCCGGTGGTTCACGTTGCACAGACTTGACCCATTTGGACTAAATTCCAGCTACAGTTCTGCAGAGTGTGGCTGGGTAGATCATGGGCTTAAACTAATTTCTAGCAACAGCAGCAATGTACAGCCTCAAAATGAAACGAACCTCTCACCCTTCTTTCTAACCTTTTCCCTTAATGCTGAGAATTATCTCACACCCTCCTCCTCCAGAAGTTTCATCTAGAAAGACAACCCAAACACACTGGTTATGTCTCCCCTGCCCACTCCTCATGGATGGAGGAAGTCTTCTGAATGTGTCAAAGCTTTGGTGTTAGTTACATTTTCGAACATTAAAAGGAAATGAAATTTATTTCTGCAGGCAAACTGTGCGCAATGTTGGAGAATCTGAAATGTCAGAAGCAATGGTGTACAGAGTGAAACCCCACGGAATTAGGTGGTAATTTTTTTGGTAAAAATGGAGCAGCAGTTGGGTGAGTTTTGAAGCAGAATAACTGAACTAACAAGAACCACTGCCCAAGACAGAAGCCAGGTGTAAGGCTGTTGAGAAGCTGGGTTAAGTGGGTACATACTCAAATGAAAGATGAAATGGGTAGAGAAGGGGTATGTACTGAGTAACATGAGTACTTCTGCGCGTTATCACTAGTGGGAGAAAAAAAGGCAAGGCCAAAGAAAGGAGAGAAACAAAAAAGCATTGGGTGTCTGTTGAGAATCTCAGAGAAATTAAAGGGAACTTCCCAGGTGGAAAGCAGGTTGAAAAGAAGCTTATAACACTGGTAAGTAAATCAAGTATATTCTCTTCATTAGTGATTTCTCCTTCTAACTGAAACACTCTACAATAAACGCCGTATCGTAGCTTGCTGCTTGCACTTAAAAGAGGTAACAGTGCACTAATACAGTGCTCCTGTACAGCTCTGCATTAGGTCTCGTGCACTTTGCAGTCATCTCATCCTCCCTCTTTTAGAGATGGAAAGCAGCAGCAGCGCCTTGGCAACGATCACCCACAGGCCGTTGGTGCAGCCGCGTAAGATTTGGCAGAAGTATTCCTAACTAATCTCAGTCTTAAACCCAACTATAAATAAAGTTAAAACTATAACTAGAGAATTGTATAGTACTAATTGTAGCTGGACGATCAATATCTTCATTGGAAACCGCTGACATTGGCTATGATTGTATTCCCTCATCCATATAAATTCAAGCCATAAAATGCACCTTTTAAGCCTTTTCCTTTTCAAACCCTGAATCTTAATCCCGTATTTAACCTTATTTTTCACCAGCACCAGGTTACCATTACTTGGGCCAGAACTGCATCTGAAATACCCACCTCTGCCAACAACAGCCCTTCCTGCCGGCTAACAGACTGCCCTCATCACCCCTGTTAAACTGCCTTCAGTGGGCCTTTACGCTCGTTCTTCACCAGTGCTGCAAGAACACCGTCTTGCGGCTCTTCTCTGCACGACCCGCGCCTCCCTTCCCTGGTTTAAACTGCTTGGTAGGATCTCTCCAGTCCCATCACCACAGTCTGCTGAGCGTGCCCTGCAGCCAGAAAATACTCTCCTCTTGGGCGCAGCTTTTGTTCCAGGCAATCTGCCATCAGCTGGCACGTCTGCTTGGCATGAGGAAGACTGGTTGCACCGGAGGCTGATGCCCACATGCTTTCTCAGAACCAACAGGAGAACATTTTTAGCAAGCTCTGGAAGAGGGTCAAAGACCGCTTCCATAGCGGACCCCAGCCCATACGAAAGCGCTACGTTTCTACAACCCATCGCAGCTTGCACGGAGGATCAAAGAATGCTTTTGCATTGTGCTGCTGCTGCTTCAGTTCATACGCATAGCCAAATTCCACAGAACAGTCCTTAATCCCATGGATTCAATACGGAATCAAGCAAACGGAGAAGGAATGGCACTAGAAAAGATAGGTAAAACTAACAGACTAAAAAGAATTTCAGCTTAAACATAAATGCCCTTGTAAAATTGCCATCAATATTTGAGCCAAGTTTGCTAGTGTGTACGCTCTGGCAAATACTGCTCGCAAGTATTGTTAATATGAAAGTTGAATTTATGCAAGCAGTATTTTGCTGTCCCTTTTATTTATTTGCTTCTCCCATACATCAGATACCTGTGAATTTCAAATCACAAAATATTGTTAGAAAATTTACTAAAAACTTTGGAAAAAATCTGGGAAAATTCACAGTATTTGTGTAACTTTTTGTGACCGCCTGTTCACCTGAACTCTTATTGACTTTTACAGATCTTTCTGGATTTGTGAGTGTTCCAGTCAGGGGGGGAAAAAAAAAAGGGATACCATTACATGGGAAATCTCTGAGAGACTTAATAAATTATGAATGTCAAAATGTGATCTGTGGAACGTAACTTTGCAAAATTGAGCAACCTGTGTGAAAAAGCCTATCTCTGATTTTCTATAATAATAAAGATGTGCACATGGCAACGACAGGAAAGACAATTCTGAGGATATTGATTATTGGTGAAATTCTCCTTTAAGCCAGAAGCCAACAAAGTCTGCGAATGGCTTAAGGCTTTTGTTGACTTAACTGTGACTCGGGAGGTGCACAGTGTGCCGTCTGCCTACACAGAGGTAAGTTCTGTTCTATAGAAATACAGCAGTCTCATCCACACTCAGACCGGGGCGATGCAGCATTTCTGAGCACCCGCTGCAATTTAACAACTTCAACAGTATTCACTGACCCTTCACAACTCGACTTGGAAGCGCCCTTCTCTGTTGCCTCTGGCTGAGGCTTGGCGCTGCAGACAGCCCTGTTCGACGCACCCAACTGCAACGCAAAACGTGCAGGAAGATAGTACTTGGCACCTGCATTTGTGGTCTTATCTAGTTTTATCTTTCTGATTTCACGGATGTAATCTGGAAGTAGCTTTTGGCACATGAAGTACTATTCCTCTCCTTTAAATGCAGATTTGAATTTTAAAAAGAATACTGTCTTCTTAGGAGTATCAGAGCGAAAAATTCAGATTTACCAATTTAATTGCCGATTATTATCAAAAGCTTCTGAACAGTCATGGTTTTGTCTTAGAAGGCCCCATATGGGGAGTGCTATTGTATCTCGCTCTCCTGATGGGGAAAAAAAAAAAAAAAAATTACCTAGGGTTCTTTGCTTCAGATCTTGCACTTGGGTAGACAACTTCTCGTGGTTCTGCCTATTTTGTTGCACTGAAGTTATCCACGAGACAAACTAGCTGACTAGCACCTGAACTAGAGAAATGTGGGCTAGATAAGTAGTAAGGTAATGAAAAAAAATCAACTAAATAAAAAAATTACAGACATATTATCCTTCTCACAGTATGACTGGGCCTCAACACCTAGAGGATAATAGCAGAAAACAAAAGAAATTAAAGCTGTCAAATGAAGAAATCGGGCTGGGAATACACAAGCGGAGTGGTAATAATACATGTGAAAGCCATGAAACTGAATCAGCTTTCCTCCACAGAACCAGCCAAAACTCTCTGCGGCCAGTTGCCCTCCAGGAAATAATCCTTCAGTCACTGTTCTGTCTGCTTACAGAAAAGTGTGCTTCATTCTGGTTTTATTAAATTTAAATCTTTCATTACCAGTGCTAGTCCACTGCTGCATTACACTGAAGTATGAATGTCAGTTAACTCCGAGTCCTCAATAGCTCCAGCTGGAAATGCCAAAGGGTTATACATTTAATAGATATCCAAACTCCATTTTTCATTCACTCACCTCTGCTTTGCAGCTCAGCTGTGAGTTGCCTTTCCAAGCTCTCTCTTAATTCTCTCTCTCTACAAAGCTCCATCTTTAACTCTTTCTTCTCCTGCTGTATCTGCTTTTCCTGGACTCTCGCATTGTCCACAGCCACTTTCAGTAGGCCCTAAAACACACACAAATGTAAGATCTGAAAATACCAGTTTGTTTCAGCAGTGACGAAATTCATCCATTTGTTTTCTTTTACACCCTCCAGGAAATCAGAAAAATTAAAAGCAGGAGACTAGAGACCTGGAACGCAACTGGGCATTTGAAGTAGCTAAATGTTACATATGAGCGATTTTGTGGCAGGGAATCATTCAGTATAGCTTTTGCTAATTCATCCTACTGATGTGGCTTATTACAAACGGAGTGCCGTATCTTTGCTGACCTCGGTCAACTGCAGGGAGAAGCAAAGGAGGAATAATGAGACCGGTGAATTTTAATACGACCGTTATTGCCAACAATTAGGTCAAACAGACAATATATAAAACCCTTTCATGATCGATAAGGCCAGATAGTGGAAACCTAAGCGTTACATTAAATGAAAGAAATTAGAATCGCAGATACAAAATAGTTTCTGAAACTTTTTAAAGAGACTGAAAAAGAAACACATTTTTTGCTATCATGACATAGCCTGGCCCTAGAGAGAATAATTTACCTGAATGTTGGTTAATAGTGTTTCTACTGATGAAAGACCATCAGCAAAAAGAAATGGCGCCGGAAATCCAGGAGGCAAGGCCTGTCCAGCCAGTTGGACTTTATCTAAGGTTGGTTTCATTATTGGAATGGCAATTTGGACCTCTTCTGTAAAGATAGGTTTAAAAGCAACATCAGAAAGCATTGGAAATATAGATAACTGTAATTTCTAGAAACTAGCATTCTGTTTACGTGGAAGTCAAAATACAAACGCGTTCGTAAAACTGACATTGTTTCGGTCTTTGGGCAGCTGTCATTGCTGCTAAGGTAAGTTTGCATAATAGTACAGAACAATAATAAATATACTGAAGACTATAACATAGCTGTAATGGAGTACAGGCTATTATATCTCAAATTCTACAGAATTATACTACAGAATTATAACAGCATTACGCAGTTCATTAAACCTGAATGACCTTTCTTCGTTCTATCATGTTTGCCGGTCTGTGATGTGCGTTTTTTGTTGCTATCACCTTGACAAAATTCTAATCAAGAAACGTATCGCATCTCTTTACTCCTTTACCGTTGTCCTTCCCAGACTCAGCAGTAAATAATCTCCACCGAGTCATCCCCTCCTGCTTAGCTTGCACCAGCTCCACGGTGTCAGTAACGTGTCCGCGCAGGTCTTCTGAACGAGTACCTTGCTCCTGCCAGCCTCTCCGGCCACCGCAGCAGCCAGGACCGCTCTGCTGCGTTCTCTCTACCGCAGGCACGGAGCGAGCGGGGTGGCGGGGGGCAGAGGAGCGGCCGGGGAGGAGAGGGCGCTCCGGCACGGGGCCTCGCTCCCGCGATCTACCGCACAGAACGAGATTGATGCATCTCGCACAAATTGTAGAATCAGGACCGGGTAGCTTCCCCTTCAGCCGCTGCTTCCAACAGATCATGTTGTTACAGATGCACATGGAGCAGAAATGTGTATCCGGAAAGAAACAATAGCATCAGTAATGACTTTTCAAAAATCCTTTACATTTTGTGATGAATCAGTGCTGCCACCAAAGAACTCACACTTTTGAACAGGGCGATTTAAACATATTTTAGAATAGTAACTGTATCTCCTTCTCTCAGATCCCTCCGAGTACTTCTTCCCCACGTACTCATTTTAAATATCAAGTTAATTGCTGAAAACTGCAAAATTTAAAGCTGCTAGCAGTCTTTAAAGCCAAAATCCGTACATTTCTTTCACTCTAAAACGTTAACAAAAAAATTCTGTGTCACATTCCAGGGAAAAGCAGTCTAGGTATATTACGTTCCTGCACTCGCAGAAATCATGAAGAGTATCTTCTCCGCAATCGCTTTTTAGTAAAGCCTGCAGCTAATGTATTGACCATAAGTTCATGATGCGTGTGTTTTCGAAGGGCAACGGCACAGCCAGCCCTGGTAGTTTCATTTGTCAAGTGTCTCGGTCACATTAAAGCCACGATTTAAACCATGCCATATTCAAAAGGTCTCCTTCTCCCACCTCTCTTATGAAACATCAAAACAAAACCCCCAAAACCTCAGAAGGAATCTGACAGCAACGAACTAAACCACGGTGGCTCTGCGGCAGTACCGTTACCTAGGTGCTCCAAGCTCCGGGAGCATCTAGTGAGCAGCAAGCATTTTTTTGCTGTGTTTCTAAAACACACCCACTGACAACGAACCAGGAGCATTAGCAGTTCTCAAGTATTCTTCGAAATCCCTGTTTAGGGAGTATTTTGTCTGCGCTGTGCGAGTTCATTAAACGGAACATCTTTATAATGATTCTTCAGGACTAACAACAACAAAAGCCAGTAACCTCTACACACCTTCACAGCTATCATTTCAGAGCTGTGTTCGTGTAATTTAAATGATCCATTTTAAAAAAAAAAACAAACAAAACCAACTCTGGTTAATATACTCAGACGATGGAGTGCGTGCTGATTCAGATACACCATTTCTCATATGGAAATATCTTGAATCAGCGGCAGAGTTTTTAAAATAAAGCGATTAGTTGTTGCGTATGATGCCACACAGAAATATCATCTAAGCCATGGAGTCACAAAAGACTAAACAGAAGTGGCATTTGAAAAAGAAAGTAATACATGAAGTATGCATAACAAAGCCATAGCTGCTTTAAAAACTCTAGAAATCTCGACTACTTGGAGATGAAAGTAATAACATTAAATTGGCCGAAAGGAAAATTACTATTGACTGTGAAGACAGGTTGCATGGTCTATGGTTTGTAATGTTACTGTACAGCAGATTGAAGTTTCAAAATAGTATTACTCTTCTTTAAAGAGATAGACACAGCTAAATTAGGTGCTGCTTGCTGCAGTGAGGATCAAATGCAAAAAGAATCATATTTCATCAGACCTAGTCAGCACCAGGAAAATAAATAGAAATATAAGAGGTATGCAGGCAATGATTCATTTTGATAATCTGGCCCAAGAGAGACACATAGAGACAGCACACAGATCTAAGCTTCTACCAAAAGACAAATAGGACACAGAGGGTGGGAATTGGGATGACAGTGTAGCAGAGGTCACATCGATTTTCAGCAGCAGTTTTCACACAGATGAGATAACCCTGGACTCTATTTGGCCCATTGTTCATATCCTACCTGTCCCAGAAGCAATAAATTTCCAAGTCCCAGAAAAAGGGCAGTAAAGAAGAAGGATTCTACTTATGACTTCTTATGATTAAGTTTTTGTGCTAACCAAACATGCTTTGCAGACCAAGGTCACATTGCATGTTAAAGTCTGTAATAGCTGAAAACTAGAAGAAGCATATTATGTTTTAGCGTATATGGGTGGAAACTGTCAAACCATTCATCATTTTTTTTTTTTCTGATTGAAATCACACTCTGCAAAGATGAATGATAAATGCATTAGAAATCTATTTCAATCTTGTAATAGGTCTTCACATCTGAATGGTGTCTACATCTTGCCCATATTCTGAATAAGTGCACAGTTAGGCAGAAATTTATTAGCTAGACTGGAGAAATCATAATTGGTAAAGCAATTAAAAATGGCACGTGTTGGAAGCATCTTTCCTGGATTGTATCAAATGCATCTCTTTCACAGGAAAAAAGATGTTGATTTAAGCATTTTGATTTTGAAGAACACTAAAAATATAAATGCTAAAAGCTGCACTCACACATATCGCATGACAGAATAAGCAAGAAATAAAGCTAGGACAACTACAATCTAACCAAGGACACAAACAACCTATCTATTTATTGAAGCAAAGTGGGAACTACTTTTATTGAGCTTGTTTGTTAAACCTGCCATGCTTTATAATAGCATTCAGGAATCCATTTAGAGTGCAGTCTTTTTATTTTAATTTCTAGCTGGCATCCAGATGAATAGACAAAAGCAAGAATTATACTGCAGAGAAAAGAAATACACCGCAAACACTAGCAGTGAACGGAGTATTATCCCAGGAAAGCACATGGAAATCTGTTAGAAAGTTTCTTGTTCTTAATTCAATATACTAAAGTATTTCATCTTCTGTCTTCTGCCCGAGTTGCAGAAATAAGAGATTGGAAAATCAGGCATCAGCCCACGGACTAAACGCAGCACTGGGAACACGAGTAACGCGAATTGCTCCCCGCGTGACAGCGCGTGGCCCAAACCAACAGGCGATTTTTATTTGCCAGCTGGTCTGTATTCTTTCAGAAGGCATGTTTCTAAACCCATCGTTCATATACCTGAGACACTTGACACGTCGCATCCCTCTCAGAACACGGTAGAAATATTAAAGCGACAATTCGCATATTGCCTAGCACTAGTTAGACCACCAAGTTATTTCTTCACATACATTTCAAAACTTTATCTGGGGCCGTATAAGCATGATATGTAAACCTCTCCTCAAACAGCTTACAGAATATAGCTCATGCATAAAACGCTTGCGTGGCGTATGGAGAAGAGAGTAACAATTTATATGAAATTTATAGTTATTAATCGGTTAGTTACGAACCAAGACATGATCTCAGAAAGTCTTCATCCAGCATTAATAAGACGGTTTTGAACAGAGATGGCAGCTGGGTCACTCCTTTTCCCTGCCTGTGGCACACAATTTAGAAACCTAAGGACTAAAAGGGTTTACAGCAATTATAATTCTTTGAGCTTCATATCCGAGTGATGGGGATTACATGTAATGGTCCATAGTTACAAAAGAACAGCCTGGACACTCTAATGGACCTTTCTGACCTTTAATAAAATAAAACAGAGGATCTGCAACACCAGCTGAGTTGTATGTGCTACCCACCCCTGAAAAGAAGATGCTACGCTTTTATTTGAAATAGCATTATTTGCCCAAAGATCTTACAGAATCATCCAAACCAACACACCTTTTTAGTGGCACGAGGTCCCTTGACTTCCAGTTGTGTATCTAATTCGCGACAACAGTGATAGGCAGTGGTGTCCAAACATGGGTATTTTCACAGAACTAGGGCCCACATACTAATTTTAGACTGCAAAAAGCAGTTTTCAAAAATAAGTGAGACTTCCTATTTTCATTTTAAACCTTGGTAACGTCCGTGTTGTTTAACTGGAAACTGGCAGGATTTTTTTCTTTTACAGTAATGTAAGTATGAAAAACCTGTAATCTGAAGCATTGCTTATTTCAAATACTTTGTATCTGTAAGTCTGCAAGGACAGCGTTATCTGTCTTCAGCGTCTTAATAACTCTGAAAATCCTCCATAAACCTCTGCCTGCCTTCTTCTCCCTCCCTCATTGCTTCTCTGCCTGGAGCTGAGCACTCCCGTTCATCAGTGAGAAGAGAGATACCTCCTCCTAACCTGGCACCAATCAGACTTAGAAATTTACTGCTTTAACCTTGCGATTCAGGTGCCAAATTTAAAGTCACTGCTGTTTTTCTTAATTACAGTCCCTGAATGAACAGGGTCAATGAATGCAATTGGGGAGTAGCTGATTAATCCAGTGCACTAGCTTTAAATCAGACTTGATTTCATTTTCAAATGATTGATACCACTTGATAGCACACAAGCATTTTTCACTACTAAGCTTTGCCATAAAAAAAAAAAAAATCACTTTAAAAATAGTATCTCATCATTATATATACATTTCCAGGCTGCCTTAAAAGCTTTTGGAAACTATCACAGAACAGTAACATCAACTACGCTCCACTTCACGGTACCCGCGTCCAAGCTGGTTCTCACCTATGCACTCTGAAATCAAGTGATTTTTGTCCTGAAGAAGTGTTTAATAAACCCTTTCCGTTGTTTTCAACACAGGGGGAAAATGTAGACCATGCCTGTTGCATTTAGAGCAATGTGCTGGCTTAGGAAAAAACGAGTATTTGGAGTAGTAAAAAAAGAGAAAGCGAGTTGTGCAAGCACTGCCTTCACCACGTATCCACGGACCTGTTCTCGGGAACGGTGAGGGGGTGTTTTCCTGAAGGGCGTCATAAAGCAGGCACTTAGTGTTTGAATGGGACAAGGAGGCAAAAGGCAGAGAAATTAAAATTTCACTAGAAAAGGCTGAAATAACAGTTTACAAATTGTCTTTATCTGTGCACTCTTTATCGAGAGGTGCATAATTAGACAGCGTTGACATTTTCATCAATGTACTCTCATTAATAACATAGAAAATTATACCTATTTATAGCTTCAACTTATTTACAATATACTCTGACGTTCACACTGCACTGATGGTAAAAACACCTGAAAATATTTTATTAATTCAAACCTTAAAAAAAAGGACCGGAGTTAGATGAGGTACTAGGTTTGCAATAACAAAAAATGAAATTGAGAAGTGCAGTAAATCACTAGCCAGACACCCGAGCTGAAGTGTTCCATTGCAAGCAACTTCAGTCGAAAAGTGCAATATGTACAGAATAAGAGAAACAAACATAACCGCTCAAACTCTGTACCTTAAGGAGAACCATAAGCACAATTAAGGCTACTAACAAATATATAAAGAGCCTTCAAAAATGCTGTATTTTTGTTCACAGCAATTATTTACAATGTATAGTCTGCCTGCATTATTATTATTCCTGCTTTCTCCTGTGAGCTGCTCCTCAGGCAGGTCTTGGCAATCTGGATTCCAAAACATTTAAAGTTGTTCTGTGCTTTAAGTCGCTTCTTAATCTATGTGGAAGCTTAAGCACTATTGATCTGCATTTTCCATATGGCAATTCAAAGTAACTAGTTACTTCCAGCGAGTAAGAGTACCTTGTCATTCCTCAGACTGACAAGAAGCGTTATTTCTACTGACAATAGAGAAAAGTGAAAGTGTGAACTATACAATAAAAGGCTAGTAATGAAATTACTGTGGCGTGGAAGAAAGGAGGAAAATGAAACAAAATCAACAAAATCCTCCTCATGGCCATTATCAAGAGGTTATAAAATTTTTCTCAGCTAACTCTCCTATTAACATTCACAAAGGTTTTTTTGGTGGTGATTTTTAAGCATCGCTGTAGTCTGACTGTTCTACTGAGATTTTAAACTGTCAGATGAGGATGGGTAGGAGGAACTTGCCAAGAAAAAAAAAAGATTCTTCAATTTTCTTGGCGGATTCAGCTTTTCCCTATTAATGTTGAGATTATTTCTTCAACTATTTTATTGCAAATATTTATGACTCCATATGGAACAACAGATGTTGAAGGGAAGGGATAGCAGAAAATACTTCATTTTCAGCAATTACCCTGCTACTTGTTGTCATACTGTAGGTGTTCTTAGTGCATCTATTTTACATACCACCCTGTCCTTTCACACACTGCAAAAATGTCAGTTTGGATAATTAATGTAATAGCTTTAGTCCAAATCATTTCCACAATATTCATTTATGGAAAAAAAATATATAAATAGGGACAACAGGAAGAAGAAATAAGGAAGGAAGGGGTAAGATAGGAATTGCTTTCCCAGTCCTTCTGGAGTATCTGATCAGGAATCAGTTTCTCGCAAAGCTGCATTAGGTCCTTAATACAAAGTCTGTCCCTTTTTTCCTTTGAGACAGATTCCAGTGACTGCCACCGAGAACAGAAATCACGCAAGACACAGAAAAACAACGCTATCCAAGTGGCAGTACAAAACCCGGTAAAATTATTGCATACGAAAGGTGAAGAAACGTGGGCTGGGGGTGATGACGATAAACTGGAACAGGTTGGTGGCGTTCAAGCTGAAGACATGCCCGTTAACTGAACTGTCAGCCTACCGGCACCGGCGGCCAGAGCTGGCTGGAGAATCTCGGTCCCCACCGCGCAGACGGTGAGGTCCGCTCGCGGGCAGACTCGCGCCGGCCCTGCCCCGTCCTCAGGCAGCGCAGGCAAGCCAGCCCCTGGCCAAACGCAACGGCGATCCGCGAGGCGTCGCGCTCAGGTGAATAAACCGTGCTTTAGCGTGTATCCGGCAGCCGCGCGCGGGGGGCCCGGGAAGGCCGGGGAGGGAGAAGAGTAACGCGATCCCAGCGCCACGCGGACTGCAGGTTCGCGGCTTCTGGACAGGAGGCGGCTCCCCGTCGGCGTAACTTGCAGAATGGGCAGGAGAAGCTGGCAGCTGCCTACGCAGGCCGGCCTGAAGGGCGAGGCGCCCTGTCGTGGGCCAGCTCCGCGGGCGCCGCGCACGGCTGTAAATGCGGTGCTCGAGAACTGACAAGCAAAACCGTGCACCCACAGACAGGCCATCTCCTTCATGTCCCACTCACTGTAATCAAAATATGCAACGCGCTTTTAAATCATTTCCATCATCTGCTCCCTTTATTGCAGTATTTGGTAGTATAACCAATAATTTGAAACAGATCTCATTGGAAAGATTCCATTCTTTCCTGTTCACAAAACCCACCCAACTATATACATCCTTCCAGATAGCTGTGATCAGTAGGAGCACATTTTCACCAGTGTGGCACATATGCTTGTGTTTCCATTTCGCACCTGAAAAGCTCCACCTGCCTGGTAAAGCTGCAAACGTGCCACCNTATTCCACACCATCCATTAAAGCCAAGCAGTGGAGAAAATAGGAGTGGTAGTAATCTCCTCCACAGATGTAAAATACCTTTAATAAAATAAGGGTGTATAACAGTCAGGAACAAATTACTGAGGTCTGCTTTAATAAAATAGTACCCTTAAAGAAGTATTACTCTTAAGGTACGGACGTTCCCACTGGTGATGCAGTGTATCCTTTCAAAGCAGTATAGCTTGTTAAAATGGCAAGATATCTTTTTGCAATAGAGTGTTTGTGTCCAGGCAGATACAAGGTTTGTATAGAATGCATCCAGGGAGCCATAAAACTGGTGGGAAACATATTTCTCCGTGGTATTTTAGTACTTCGAAAAATTCAATCACTGGGAAAAAATGTTTTGCTGTAAACATCTGAAGAGCCTTATAAAAGCAATGGCTTCCCACAGCACCTGCTTAAATAATTTTAAGAGGGAGTATGTCTTTGCTCATCTTCTGAAACTTGTAGAAAGCTTCTCCTATTAATTTCCCTGGTGCTGTCAGGCCAGGGCACTTTTAATCAGAAATAATTATGAGTGCAATTGGGGGATGTTCAATTTTTTGATTTTTTTCTGAAGTTCAGGATTTTTGCACTGTAGAAATAATACAACTTTCAAAACTGATCGCTAGGAGAAGTATGATTGCCTTAACAGGAAAATATACCCAGGAAGATGATCACATTAGAAGTTTCCTTCTGAGTGAACAGTGAATTCTTCAGGTGCCAACAAAGAAGTACCCTGCGTGTACATCCTGGCCTTTGAACGCAGTTCAGTTTCACGCTGATTTTATAAACCCAGATTATCAAGAAGCACGAGAAATTCACCCCTTCGTAATTCACCTTCTAACCGGTTTCATTCCACCCGCGGGCAGCAGTCCCGTGCTGCAGCTGCCAGCAGTACGATCCCCGACACAGCCCTGCTGGAGGCTTCCACCAAGACCTGCAACCTGGCACCTGCTGCCCACAGCTTCCCCGCCGCACGCAGCCCGTCCGTCAGTCCCTGGCACGGGCAGCGGGCACCGGCGTCTCTGCCTGCCTGCCTGCCCGCCTG
>VZTL01051975.1:0-34813 GCA_013400535.1 Scopus umbretta | reverse complement strand
AAATTTAAAAGATAGAAGCAAGAACTGGAAATATTTTTCAGTAGTGAGCTCCAATATGATCAAAACCTGAGCTGTATTTCTACTTTTATAAACCTGCCCTTCAAATAGCTGACCAGACAAGCTTATTAATTATATATTAGATTTATAAGAGGTATAGTGCTGATTTATGTAACATGGATGTCTTTGTGACTAAGCATGCATGCTTATTTATTGTTCATGCTTTTTCATTGTACATTTGTTTTCATTTATTACAAGGCTCCTTTTGTTTGTTGGCATTTCTGAAACCATGCATTTTCAAAGATACTAACCATTGGCCTGGTTATGTGACTTTTCCTGACTCCCCAGAGAAGCAAAAACCACTAAATATGACCACCCTTTAGTCAAGAGTCAGTATTTAGTAAAGCAAGTTGATAGCACTGTCACTGGGGTAAGTTTTGTGTTTCTCCAGTTTGCAAGGGGGTGACAAACTAACTCTTCTAGCTACATCCTTGAAGATAATTGACCTTGAAATCTAACAAGATTAGCATTTCAGTGTCAAGTGGATGATGTCTAACCCCAGAAGAGTGTTACCAATGGCCACTACACTCTCAATGGCTAGATACAGATCTCGTCTGATGAGAAGCGACTTCAGATTTACTCACAAATATCTTAATAGAGTCATCCTTAGAATTAAGTATAGTGGGCTACTGCTCCCCATGGCTAGGCATCTCAGAAGTTTCCAGGTGGTTTAGGGATGCAAGATACTTTGCAAACCAGTAAACAGAATATGCTTTTGTAGGCTGATTAATGTTCTGGGAGAAGGATGTATGTTTGTTGAAGAAAAAGCCTTTGTCCATTGAGAAACTAGGTAAGTTGCAAGCCCTGCAACATTTCACTCAGTTAGATCATCTGGTGGTAGGGAAGTCCACAAAGGACTGGTACCTGGACAGCTGTGGCTGAACGATGTAAAATCTGATACCACTGAACGCTTCTTTCTAATTAAATGCTGGTGTTTCACCTTTTAATGAGCGCAACAGAGGGCTCTCCAGTTCTTTACAGGCGGGCAGTGTGCCATCATCTGTTTTAAAAATTCCTTCCTTTCCTTCACTCCCATGTGATCCGCAAAGGGAGTAAGATCTTCCCTGGAGCCGTAGGGATCTGAGGGACATCGGATTTCTGTCCACACGCAGCAGCCTGACAGCGTGGAACATTAGCCCAGAGTGCAGGTGGGGGGATAAGAGGGTAGCTGAAGGCTTGGAGTAGTGGTGATATATTCCACACATAGAAAGGGCAGCTAGGTTGGAGGCCAGGCATGCCCCCGCCCCATCACTCCCGTCCTCAGATCTGTCTTAGTTTAATTTCATTTTATAAAATTGTAAAAAACGTAGGGTGTCAGAGGAAGACATAAAGACATACAGTAGAACTGTAGTATGAAGAAGGTCTTTTAGTTTATGAAGTTTAATGAGAGAAGAGAATGTATTAGAGATATCAAATTATAAGGAAAGGAAGACAGAATATTGCCTTTTTCAATAACATTAGTGAGATGAAGCCAGACATTTTTAAAGCAGTAATATAAACCAGAAAATACTGGTTTATACAGCATATAATTAACCTGTGGAATTCACTGCCAGGAGAGAATGATGAGGCCAGTAAGTCTGATGGATTCAAAAAAGGGAGATTTATTTATCTGGCAGCACGTGCTGGATTGGCACTTTCTGATATTATCCACATGTGACCTTAGGCAATATTTTTAAAAAGGTAGCTCTGTGCAATCATGCTTTAGGCTGGGAGCTAACTAACCTTACTGATAAGCTAAACTTTGCCATCGAGAGGGATGCCATACTAGGGGCAAAAACGCAGATATATTTCCTGCTTTCTTACTAAAGGGAAAGGCCAACTTTCCCAACTTTCCCTTCACTTTGCAAGTGTAGAGGAAGGAGCTCTGTCCCTTCTCTTTAGTGCTCCCTGAGAAGAGAAGGGGATTTTTTTTTTCCCCTCCAAATAAGTAACCTTGCAGTTTATTTACTCGTTCTCCTCACTCGGTTTGAGCCCTGGGCTTTGGACTGTGTTAGGTAGGTAGCTAGTGCAGCTGCTGCCACAGGTGCAACTTACAACTCTGGTACTAGGGTCTCCAAGGCCATGGTAGCTCTGATCTGGCAGCAAATGGTTGCTGACTAGAATATGTCTGTGTTTCTATCTCACTTTGTTGTTACCTTGAAAACCTAGGAGTTTCTCGGACTCTGAGAATGAACTTTTTGTCCTAGGAATCCAGGCAAATGGAAATTAGCAGCAGGTCACCATGACCTCAATTGCTTACCGAACAAATTGATGAAAGCACCGCTAAAACGTTTTCAGCTAGTAGAATTTATAAGTTAGTTTTGTAGAATTAAATCTGAGGTTATAAAATGTAGTATTTTAAGCTCTACAAAGTGGTTGTACAAATGTTTTAAGCACCAGGCATGTTAACAATACTTGCATATTAAATAGTAAACCCTTTTAGAGTTAGTAGGAAAAAAATAACAATATCCAAGATGTTGAGCCAGTCCATATCATTGGCTAATTTGGTTAATCAGGGTAAGGGCAGAGGCTGCCTTTCAGAATTCTAGAGTAGACGTGGCATGGTACTTGATGCCGTACACTGTTAGAGAACGAACAGAAAGCTGGGCGTAGGCAGAGGTGTCCTTCATATGTTAAGAGGCAATACAGCCTTACTTGTACTTGTTATTGCAGTTCATTATGGTCTATAACTAGTGTTCAGCCCAAGGCAGCCAGTGTTAGTCAGTGAAAATAAATGTACAAAAAAGGAGACTATTCTACGCTGACTTTCTGTCCTTATGGGCATGTTTATACTTGACTGCTTCAGATGCAGTAGATTGAAAGTAAGTCAGGGTGGACACTGAGCTTTGTTTGTTCGTTCAGTATTTGCCATGGCATCGTGATCTGACATAGCACATCTGGCCATTTTGTATTATCCCAGTGGACAAAAAAAATCCAGCTTTGCACTGATATGTTGTTATTAAACATTTCAAAATAAAACACCATAAGAATCTGTATTTTAATATCATATGACTGTAATGATTTATTTATAGTTTCTCTTCAGTGTTTTAGCACCTAGTAAGTTGCCCATTTGAGATTACTACCAAATAAATTATCAGATCAATCTTACTGAAGTGCAAATGGGAACAACAGCAAAATAATATGTTATTTATGATCAACTAGAATGTAATACTTTCATAGGCCAATACAGACACATTCAGTTTTATTAACATTTTCACATCCTCAGTTACTTAAAACGGATCTGAAGAAAAGGATCTTTCTATGAAATACAATTTTTTTCATGCTTTGGATAGCACATGTGATCAATATAAGAAATATAGTTAAGACTAACTGAGTATCTCCTTTTGGCCAACATTTTCTATAGATATTGCTTACATTTCTTGAAGCCACCCACTACACCTAAAGAAGATTTTTATCATTAGTGTTCACAAAACCATAAAGGGACATTCTGAACTGGAAGGGTAGAATAAGTTTTCCCCACATGACAGCCATTTCTAAAGTTATCTTCTTCCAAATACAGCTGTTACTTTTGCCATTTCATAGGAGCCTCTTTGAGATCAGGCTTGTATTTTGTCTCTTGCAGCGTGAGCCCTGTGTTGATGGTGACATTTGGAAGCCTTGTAAGGAGCAGTGCTTGCTGAAACCTAGTCTGATGATGCATGCAACCTTTCAACAGCCTTTGCAGATGTTTGTTTGGTTGGTTTTTCCCATGATAAGGGCTTCCTGAAAAGCCCTGTATCTAGAAAGCTTCCTCTAGATTCTGAAGCTGAAATAGGGAATGATTGTAGACCCTCAGTCACCCCAGTGTTTTCATCTTCACAGTGAACTGGGAACACAGACTGTTTAATGTGCTGGTACAGTTTTGCTCTTTAGGAAAAACTTCCTTTTCACCTAAGTTTTGCACATCACACTTGTGGACAGGTCATTCAGACAATTGCCCCTGCTGTAGTGCAATTCAGATTTCTGCGACAACAGTAGCTCTTCAAGTCTAATTTAAAGGATTTGGAGTATTTTGATTTAGGTATCACATATTTCTCTTCCATCTTGCCAGACTTAGATGCATGTTGTAGGATAAGTCTCTGGAAAGCCCATTTCCCAGTTGTGTGATGTGTAATGAAGCAGGAAAACCACAGCAACCAGTTTAGCCTCACGTGCTTCTTTCTCCATTTAAAAAATGAAGGTACTCATTATTAATAATTCATCACTAACAGCAGTATCCTACATGAGTATTCAGTTTAACTTGTTCATTAACTGAAGGCACATGCACTTTGTCTACCTGCTGCAAAAGACACCGACGGCATTGTGAAGTCCCATTCGCTGTTTCAAACCATCATTCAGTGTTGTCTGTTTCAGAAGAAGAGCACAGCCTGTGTCAATAAGGGTAAGTTTTCTTTAATCAATATATTGTTTTTCTTTCCGTAGGTATTTTCTCAGTGCTCAGCTTGGCATCTGAATGTACCACCCTTGCTGCTGAACTTCCCAAAGTGTCTTACGTGAAGGCCCTAGATGTCTGGCTGATTGTTTGCCTTCTCTTTGGGTTTGCATCCCTGGTGGAGTATGCGGTGGTTCAGGTAATGCTAAACAATCCAAAGAGAATTGAAGCCGAAAAAGCAAAGATCGCCAAGGCAGAGCAAGCGGAAGGGAAGGGTGGAAATGCTGCCAAGAAGAACACTGTGAATGGCACAGGGACTCCTGTCCACATCAGCACTTTACAGGTAGGAGCTGCAAAGCTGTGTCCACAAAATCAGCATTATCCTCTGTTAATGCAATTCCAGGAATATACTGCCATAGGAGTTTTGGATAGTGCTTAATCTTAGAAGTGGCCAAGACATTAAAAACATGTTGGTAATTAATGGCTAGCAATCTGACCAATTGGTCCCTAGTGATTTGAGGTCAGAGGTACTAAATGAAAAATTTGTCTTTTAATACCCCAGCGCCATGGTTGCTGCTGAGCTTCAGGTAAATAAAGTAGCAAGCAGCTTTACAGTTGCTATTTTTCTCATAATAAATAGCAGCTGTCAAGCTGTAACTATTCAGAGGACAGGACTCTCGGTATTTGCTGAGAACGTACTCAAATAACACCCGTCTCATTGCTTTCCCTGGGATGGCCACAGCTGCACCGCATTGCATGTCAAGCATCTCTGAAGCCAAGGACCCAGAGGTCTTGGCATTTGTCATCAAAAAACAGGTCTGTCTGTCAAACAATTCCTGCATTTCTTATGTTGCCAGACAGAGTTTATGTGTAAATTGGTCAGACCTCATTATATGGATAAAGATGAGATGTACATCTTAGCTCAGGCCAGAGTTTTCCATCATGATGTGGTGTTGTATAACTTCCTGGTATAACTGCTTCCTGGTGCTGTATAACTCCCCCTTTGTGCTCCAAGAGTTATCAGACATCCCAGACCAACTGCCCTCAGTCCTGAGTGATATTTAAATGGCATTTATTCTACAGAAGAAAATACATTATGCTACGATATATGAAATACGCATTTGGCTTATAGTTTTTAATGACTTGGCAAATTAGGTGTGTAAAATAAAGCTGTTAGGCCAGATCCAAGTGGTAATATGGGTAGCGTACAATGTGACTGTAAAGCTCCTTTAAGAAGGGAGTAGTTTATGCCGGAAAGGCAGAAACCCTGTCCTGGTATCAAGCTGGCATTGCCCCATAATTAATTACCCCTGGTGCAGAGGAGCTGCAGGTGTTGCAGAGCGGTGCATTTTACCACAATTCTCATCTGGTGGAAGAGTGTCCTGGGAACTGTTTTGGCAGGCAACCAGGCTCAGCTTGGAGCAAGCCCATGTCTGCTTTCACTTGTGTCACAAGTGGTTCCCCAAGCCCAGGCAACGTGGGAACCGAGTAGAAAGAAAGATGGCTCTGCTACAGTTTTGCTTCCCCTTCACTGAATGTGATATTTTTGTGTTCAGAAACTTGCGGGTCCCAAATTCACCTGTTTCTTGTGACAAAATAGTTGCAACAGTCCAGCAGAGCAGCATAAAATCTATTTATTCCTATTTCAGGTACTTAGCAAGTGTAAGCGTACAGCTGGATCAATGACAAGATTAACAAATATCTACAGTTTTTCAGTAGTGTGAACAAAACCAAATTGCTAAATTACTGACTCTCCTCGGTGTGTACACCCTTTAAGGTGCTTGCCATTGTCGTAGTCATAAGGAGAATAAAATGATAACTTTTATCACCTATGCTATACTTCCATCTTTTAATATGTTTTTTCAAGAAGGCAAGTTTGGGTGTACAGTGCATTTTAAGACTTATAGGAAGGGGAGTCATTGTCCACAAAAATTAAGCAACATTGCCTACAAATGTTGTCTAGCAGTAGGTTGAAGGTTTTTAGGATTCAGACCTCAGTCTGCCCTCCAAGATCTTGCAGTGTCTCCCTTCCACGATCCTGCAATGCCAATTCCAGCATCTCATGTTTCATCTGCACTTTTCAGGGTCTTCCCCATTTGTTATCACAGACCTTTAACATTCCAATACTCTCTGCAACAACAAACTGTGTTGGATTTATATGGAGTCCTGGCCATGCGTAGCTTCTGATGATCTTTGTACAGAGAGGTACAAAACTTTTGTTTACCAAGACATATTGGAAATACTGTTTCACTGCTGTAAAAGCTGGTCATGTGGCTGAGTGGTCACTTCTCCTCATGGCTAGTGATCCAGCCTGTATCCAGCCACCTGCTTTGAGATATAGCCTACCTGAGGAAAAGTGTCCTGGACTGGTAATTTCTGGGAAGATCACCAGACTGAGATAGAAAAAAGTCCCAGACCAATGAATCATTTGACATCAGGATGTGGTAGGACAGTGATGCTAGATTCTATATATTTGAATGCTATAAATCTGCTTAGCTGAAAACTCCCTCTCTGAACCAGCTACCGTGTAGGAGTACTTTGAAAGTTGTCAGCCCTGGAAAAGACTGTACTAAATTCCTAAATCAGAACAGGTCTAAATCTTTCAGTAGCTCTGGCTCCTAATCCAAAACTAGGCCTGCCCCGCAAAATTTGGATCGCTCCTATATGAACCTAGTAATGATCAAGTAGAGAACGCATTTGTCATATGGCAAATATGCGAGGGAGGGAAACACTAAAGAAAGAGGTAATGGAAAAAACCTGTGTGTTTGTCATGGTTTAATCCCAGCCGTCAACTAAGCCCCACACAGCCACTCGTTCACTGCCCCCCCCCACCCCAGTGGGATGGGGGAGAGAATCGGAAGGGTAAAAGTGAGAAAACTCATGGGTTGAGATAAAGACAGTTTAATAGGTAAAGCAAAAGCCATGCACACAAGCAAAGCAAACCAAGGAATTCATTCACTACTTCCCATTGGCAGGCAGGTGTGCAGCCATCTCCAGGGAAGCAGGGCCCCATCATGTGTAATGGTTACTTGGGAAGACAAAACGCCATCACTCTGAATGTCCCTCCTTCCTTTTTCTTCCCCCTCGCTTTACTGCTGAGCATGATGTCATATGGCGTGGAATATCCCTTTGGTCAGTTGGGCTCAGCTGTCCCAGCTGTGTCCCCTCCCAACTCCTTAGGCACCCCCAGCCTGCTTGCTGGTGGGGTGGGGTGAGAGGCAGAAAAGGCCTTGACTGTGTGTCAGCACTGCTCAGCAGTAACAAAAACATCTCTGTATTATCAACACTGTTTTCAGCACAAATCCAAAACATAGCCCCGTACGAGCTACTATGAAGAACACTAACTCTATCCCAGCCAAAACCAACACAATGTTGAAAGGCATAAAGAAAATGAAACAAAAAGAGGCCAGAGTGCTGTCCCAGTACTTCAGCAGCTGTTTCTCATCAGGGTCATGTAGGATCGTGTGTGAGAAGAGGGCAAGTACTGGGCTAAATATCTGGAAAGACTTAGGCAAACTAATGTATAGCTTTAGGAGAAAAGGAGGACAACTTGAAACTGCATCCCTGCCATGAGTGTGCATCCTGTAGAAATGTTCAAGGATGTTCTCTTTCCGGATAGAAGGTGATACTAAGGCAAAAGTGACTGAGGGCATAGCTGGAAGTCTCACCATAGTGAGACCTGGAAGCAGAAGACTCCAAGTGGGGAAAAACTGAAAGCATGAATAATTGCATTATAAATGTTTCTCCATCTTCAGTGATGCACTTCTTTATTATGAGACATGAACTGAATGGTGCTGGTACATATCCGTAAGTTATTAGAGGGGAATCAAGTTTAGAAATTGCTTTATTTCACTTTAAATTGCCCCTGATCCTGATGCCAGGCCAGTTTGCCAGCATTCCCCAAGCAGCAAGTTGCGGTCTTGCTGCCTCTCGCAGCCATGCAGCATCGCAGCAGTGATGTCTCTGCAGGAGAATTGGGGAAGGGACCGGTTTGGAAGGTGCAGTGGGGTTGCTGGGGTGGGAAGGTCCCAGGCGTGGGGAGGATCAGAGTTTGCATAGGGAAGCAAGTGGGGCAGTCAGGCTTCCCTGGTTCCAGCCCTCATGGAACAACTTGCTTTCAAGTGCTTGCTCCATTTATGAAAGATAAAAATGGCATCTGGTCTGGAGACGTGGCACGTTTGGTATTAGGAAAAAAACAAACAATAACAAAAACACGTGGTCATACTTAAGAATACAAGTGGCTATTGTTCCTTTTGTATGACAAGAAATTGGGTAAAAGGAAAAACTTTTCAATATATCCTAAAAATTAAAAGCTCGATTAAAAGCTTCATAATTGAAGGTGAGGGGAAGATATCCCCTGTAGCAGTACCTGTAAGGGTCCACCTGGAAGTTTTCAGTGGAAAACACTACTGTGTCAGTAAAGTCAGTGATCACAACCAATAGTCAGCAATAGAAACAGTTAAGACAGCAGGATGAAAACAAGGCTCACAATCTGAGAATCAGCCAAAGATGGAGAAAGCCTTCCATGGATACATAGCCACTTCTCTCCACCAGATCCTGGGTGCTGGCTGGCATAAAAGCTGTATGTTGCCAGCATACATCAAATCCCCAAGTCCATGCTTTACGACTCATGCCCCCTCCAACAAAAACCCTTGAAATGTCAGTGCCATTTCAAGCCACAGGTTTATCGATATGACTGTCTGATTAAAGTCAAGGGGTCCATGTGGCAAGTTCAACCTGAATCTGTAGAAAAACGAGAAAATTCAACATACGCACTTCTACTGTGTTTGCGAGGAGCTGCAATGGCTATGCATTTACAGGCAAGAAACCATGAGAAAGAACAGTTTGGCTCCCCTAGCTCATAGCGGCTGCAAGTAGATGCTGTTCTAAGCAGAGGAGAAAATTAGGCAACCTGGTGGTAACTGCTGGCACTGTTTTTTTATTGGGAATCCTCAGTAGGAGTTTGTGTGTGTTTCCTAGCAATGCAACATCATACAATGAGAAAAACAAGTGACAAGGGAAATGTTTTGAAGATGAATCAGTTTCTTTTTGCTTTCACTGGTGGCGTGATTACAGGGAGAGATTGCACTATTAACTATAACAACACCCCTCGACTTGAAAAGTCACATTTTCATCAAGCCCATTTATAGAAGCTGTCCCCCACAGATAATGCGCTGATGGCTGGAGAGAACATTTGCTAAAAGAATCCCTCTGGCGGATGATGAATAGTGCTATGCAAGTGGTGGTAATAGCTCTAAACCCAGTTATTTTTGAAGAGAAGTAGTGCTATTGCTTGCTTTATCTTGTCAGAGCCGCATCTAGGCTCTGAAACCTGATACGGGTTACGTTCATCTCTACTGATTTATAATACAGCTGACCACTGGTGGTGACCTGTGGTGACCTGATCTTACCATATGGTCTTTTCCCCTTGAGTGGCACTCCAGACTCAGATTTTTCTTGTAGAACCACCAGAAACCCAGTTTACATTTTATCTTTTACACAAAACCACAGGCTGCAATCTATTTTAATAGTTCCTGACAGCATTTCAGGTACAGGGTAGGTACTTTCTGCTCTAGTGACTCACGTATCCATCCTTGGAGATAATTCAGGACATGACTGTAAAAAGGCCCCGAGCAATCTGCTTTGAGCAGAGGGTTGGACTAGATGATCTCCAGAGGTCCCTGCCAACCTCAGCTATGCTGTGATTCTGTGATATTTTATAAATATTTTTGTGCTGTACTTTGCCATTAGTGGGGTAATGAGAATTTGCAAAAAATATAATATTTGGAATGTGATTCCTGCTGAGCTGCACCAGAAAACACACTCAGTCTGAACACACACTAACGCTAAACAATCACTACTTTATTGATGATCTATATCTATCATTATGGCAAGAGCAAGAGAAGAGCACAAAAGAAGTGGAAGAAAGATTAATGACGGAGTTTGTTAGAAAGACTCCTTCATCCTATATGGAAGACTCTTACACAGCTGGCAGCACTAGTGACAGATCTGCGTGCCAAAAGACGTTGGGTGCAGCAGAAGAAACAATTTTATGGCAGAGAAGAGGTGCCGTGTAGGGCAGAGAATGCTGCATTACAGTAGGGAGGCACCTTAGCCTGAGGGACGCGTGCGGAGCTTGAGAGGCTGCCAGTGCTGTAGCATGTTTGAAGCTTTGCTAGATGTTGTGGACAATACATTTCTCCTCTCAAAAACCTGGAATCCAAAATGATGGCATTTTATATTACACTTCATCCTGACAGATAAAGAGGACTTGCTCACAAAATGAACAGTCAGCTGCAGAGGATCTTTGTTCTGTTTGCACAAAACAAATGAATTGAGTCCTGCTATTTTTGGTGGTGTGAAAGGACAGATTTCACCAGTTTGAAAACTATTTTTTCTCATCCAGGTGAAAGAATTTAAACAAAAAGTATGAGTGATGCTGGTGAGCTATCTAACAATGTTCAAAATGGCTACAGACCAGGAGGGAAGCTATACTAATTTAAAACAAACAAAACAAAAAAACCCGAACAGCACAATTGCAAACAAGCTCCCCAAAGACTGAAAACTAACTCAGCTTCAAGTATTTTCCTTTTCTTCTCACTGGCAGATGGAGAAGTTGATAGCAATTAATATCGGTTGAAATCCAAAAAATAGGTGTAGATAACAAAAGGGATATATAGTTAGCATAATTGAGGGCAATAGGAAGTTACTTTGCACGTATAGCAAGAACACAAAAAACGGTAATGAGAGTATTGATCCAATAGTAGACAGAGATGCTGTAAGTATCAAGAATTAGCAGAAAAGGTGAAAGTGTCGAACAAATATTCCGCTCTGTGTTTGGGCAAAAGCCAGATATATTCAATCAGATGATGAAATAGCTTTCATTGACAGTAGCTAATGAGGATGTTAAACAGTCGCTATTAAAGTTAGACATCTTACAATTGAGATTTCAGCTTAATTTGCATCTAGGATTTTTTAAAGAGCTGGTCCCTCAGTGCTGTGCAACATTAATGTTGATTTTTTACTAAATCCTTTAAAACTGGGTGGGCTCCAAAAGACAGCAAGAAGCTAACATCGTGCCAGTACTTTTAAAGGCTAAGTGGCATAACATGAATAATTATAAGCCTGACATCAATCAGTGGAAAATACTGCATAGCTAACAGGGGGCTGACTAATAATTATTATTCGTAAGTATTAATGATCATTAATATTATTCATAATTCATCCTCATGTTGGCTAATAAATTTAAATGGGTCAGTGAAATTAAAGCTGATCTGTGTATTTGTTGATTTAATCAAACTAAATACAATTTTTTAAAACATTATCCGTTGGGTTGACAGAGGTAATGATGTGGAGGTAAGAAACTCTGAAGAACATTTGACTTGGCTTCATCTGTCGGCTTGGTTACATCAACTGAATTATGCAAAATCAAGGTTAGATTTGTTACCATCTGTAAGTGCCAGCAGTTAATCAGACTAGCTATAGTCATGCCTCGTGACTGAAAACTGAAGCCAAATAAATTCAGGTTAGAAATAAGGTACATATGTTTGCGAGGAACAAGGTCATGGAAAAAATTCTTCATTCTGAGTGTTTTTAAAGGAAAATCTGGTATAAGTAGTTTGGCCAGTGAATGTGGAAAGTGATGAGGAACACCAGCAGCAGCAGAGGCATCTATGGGGAGGTAGTTCCCCCTCCCTGCCAGTCTGTGTGGACAGGCAGCACTTCTTTTTCTTCTTCCTTCTCCACTTTCTTGTCACGTTATTCCCCTAACTCCACAAACGAAGGCCTTCTGAGCCAGGTGTGGCCCTGCCGCAGTGGGACGCATGGCACAGTTCTGGACACCACGGCACCCAGGACAGCAGCGGGTGCTGAGCTTGGCAGTGGGCACCCATCAGCCTGAACTTTGTAAAAGGTGAGAAAGGATCATCACAGGGGCCTTCTGGCTTCTAGGAGTCATTTCTAGGTATTTCTGAGCTGTTCATCAAAAGGCAGGTGTCCTGTCCCGCTTACCAAACCTAGACAAGGTGGCCCAGTCCTGGGAGAAATGGGAACTAGGTCTGTGTTTTGGGCCAAGCCCCCGGAGCCAGGTCACCTTCCCATGCCCTCCTCAGCCCCCCCGCCTCCATGCTGGAGGGACAAAGAGCCAGCTGCCTGGCTCCATCGGGGACGCGGGGAGGCCCTGTGCTATGCCAGCAGCCTTCCCTTCCCAAACAGCTGCTCCCCATCCCCTACAGGGGAGAAGCCATAGGTCTGGTGGAAGCATCCCGCGGGCTGGGTCTGGCCCATAGGTCATGAGGCCGAGGCAGGATAAGGCAAATGATAGCAAATAAGTTCCAGGGCCAAGTTCTGTGTCAGGATGAAGTCAAAAGGGTATAATGTTTAACAGCGTTTTAGTTTCTTTACAAGTCTTCAGTGTGGTCTTCTAAAATCAAGTCCTGCAGTATCATTTTCCACAGAAATGGTTCCTGTAGCCTTTGGTAAGTGTCAGGAATATCGTTACGCTTCTAGCACAAACCAAGACAGGATGAATAAAATACTTTTAGATAATACTTTTAGATAAACTACTTCTAATATATATTATCTCGCTTTGATAGGGAAAGATGTAGGTCAACTGAAGTGAATTTAGATTAAAACAACAGAAATATTGGAAAGTTGCAGAGATGTATGAGAAGAACTTTAAAAATACGTCTAGGCAGTGACTGAATGTAGAAAATAGAGGCATATTAGATTTGTAGAGCCAGGGAAATGAAAGACATTATTTTTAAAAGTAACACATAGTTGCTGAAGAAAAATTTGGGCCAGGTTGCTCTTACGAGGGAAAATGTGTCATCCTGATAAATCAGTACTACAGCTGACACTAAACTAAGCCGAGCTCTGTGTGAACATGCTGCGAACAGTCCTCTGCTTATAAGGCACAGGTGACCTAGAAGCCATCCTCTCAGTTCTCCGTCCTGCAAGTAAATGAGAACCGACTTGCAACAGCCTTTCGGGGAGCACTCTCCAGGTACTGCAGTTGGAACAGGAATACCCTGTATCGTAAATGAGCACACTTAGTTAGCAATTGCTGTCATTGAGTTTTACAATATTTCGCTGGTAGTATGAGGAATGGACTACAGGTCTGCAAATCCAAAAGGAGGCTTATAATTTCATACATGATTCTGTTTCTTGTAATGGCCTTACTAAATCTTACTAGTTTTGGCCATGGGAAAAAGGTAATGTTCCTGTGACTCTTCAGTGAACATGCACCCCAGTCCTGCAGGTTACCCTTTCATTGCACAAGGGTCTGCTTTCCGTCGTCATTACCCATAGCGTTGGGTATGATCCAATTGGAAGGAACCTCTCAGATCACTGAGTGACAGCCCCCATGTCACCCAGGGTCACATAATCGTGTTCATACGTGTCTCAGTCACCACCTTACTAGACAGTTTGCCCCTGCCGCTCCAATACTGAATGCTGTCCCCGACTGTCAGCTCTTTGATGACCAGGAAGCAGTTGCAGGAAATTTATCTAGATAGTTTTGCCTTACCATCGCGGAACACCTATCTTGTCCTTCTTTTTTATAACCTGTAATCTTGGTTTTGTTATGTAATCTGCACCTCAGTTTTAGTGCATTGGTTTCAAAATTTACTGCTCTCCTGAGAAAAGTAAGTCTGGCGAACCTGGGGAGGTTTGCCATTCCCGGCTGAGGGAATAGCGCCGTGCTTCTCTTCCACCTTGCATCAGTATCAGCCTTGTCGGTAGTGGAAGTAAAAGCCCCGGTTGAAATGTAGGGCTCTTCCTGACTGCCACATTTCTTTTCATCCAGGATACCTTGACAGTTGTCACAGAGAAGCTAATAATGTTCTCTGGAATGCTTTTCATTCACCTGTAAGCCTGGTACTGTATTTCACTATTATTATTTTAATTGTAAAATGCGACAATGCAAATCTCCTGAACCATCAGCCTAAGACTGCAGAAAACTCAGAGGTGGAGAGAGCTGAGAGTAAAATGCTTGAAGGCTTTGTGGAGGAGAGAGAGGCTCCTGGGAAGGAGGGATAGGCAGCTTTTGGAAGAACCAAGTTTTAGCCTATCTGTGGCTCCAGGAATTCCTTGCAAAACTTATGTTAATGTCAGTTGCCCATGTGTATAACCTGATTTGTGAAACAGAATTTTTTCCAGCTCTCAGGTTCTATATGTGAACAAATGGCACTATTAATAATGCAGGAAGTTTCATAACCTGCATTCTTTTTTTTTTCCTTTTTTTTCCCTTTGCTTTACTGTAGAGTCCAATTGAAATGAAACTTTGGGAGAGATTTATCAAAGTCACAAAGCACAGTACCTTGCAAGTAGTCTCCTCAAGTTTCCTGAGCAGCGTGAGGGTGGTCCTCCAAGAGATTTGTTGTTCCTCAAATATAAACTTTATAAAACCCAAGGAAGCAAGTGTTTCCTCCCAAAAGACTTCAGTGTGAAGGGCACCAAATACTTTTTTTTCTTTTAAATGTTCATTTTATGTGCCAGTACGATTGTCTGGTCTGTAAAAGAGAATCATTCAGCTGGGGTTCCCCCATAGCACAGTAGTATTTGGTCCCCAAGAGCGCTAACGGAGCTGTAGGAAACACAGGTATTCAGTTGCTGGATTTAGATTTCCCAGTTACATGGTTCTCCAGGGTACCGATGGGAAGTGCTGAGAATGGTGTTGCATCTTTGTTACCTGTCTTTAGAGAGGCACCAAGGACTCCAGGTACAAAGGAAGTACCTTCTAGCCATGCAAGGTGGTCACCCTAGGATGGGATGTAGGATCTTGTGCTGGCTACTAAGTAGAACCAGAATAGACTTTAATTGTTGCATCAAACACTGAATTTTAGGGTTAATTCTGACTGTAGCTTCCAGGCCTCAGAAAAATGTAAGTATTGAATAGTATCTGTGCTGCAGGTTCATCAGCACAGAACTGATGAAAAAATACTCTCTACAGAAATATTCTCTCCCCTACTATCACCTTTAAATGAAGGAGTCTATAGCAGGTTGCACAGCATGAGGCACCTTGTGCATGAAAAATTACACAATTATGAGTGTTTGGATTAGTTTATATGATTGACTGATCATCCTTAAGTAGTGTATAATGCAACCATTCAGCAAATTATGCTGATGTAATGTATCCCTATCAACAAGTAATTTCCTATATGTTTGTTTGCAGTGTTCTCTAGCAGCTGCATTAAGTTTGTTAATGAAATATGGTGAGTAGATCACGATTCCCCTCACTCTTTATTTCATAGGTTGGTGAGACCAGGTGCAAAAAAGTTTGTACTTCGAAATCTGATCTGAGATCCAATGATTTCAGCATCGTTGGAAGCTTGCCAAGGGATTTTGAATTGTCGAATTATGACTGTTATGGGAAGCCCATTGAAGTCAACAATGGGCTCGGGAAATCTCAAGCCAAGAACAACAAGAAGCCTCCTCCTCCCAAGCCTGTCATTCCATCAGCCGCAAAGAGAATCGATCTTTATGCAAGAGCACTGTTCCCTTTTTGCTTCTTGTTCTTCAACGTCATATACTGGTCCATATATTTATGATAAATCTTTTTTTTTTTCATATGTGTAAAATATATCCCATTTCATTACCCCTTCCCAGTCATGAAGGCCACTGTGTGAAATTATTTGCATTTGCAAAGCAATATGTTGCATTTTGATGCCATCCGATTGTACTGAACATTTGGCATCTGAATTTTGAATGAAAGCATGACACTGCAATGTCTGTGCTCCGACCAACGTTGTATATAAATGTACAGCATACATCCTGCTTTAGGAATATATATATATATAAAGGACAATGCATACTACATTATGAAGCTGGAAAACGCTCTTCATTTATTAGTAACATACAGAGATTTAAAGTGTTTCTGACAATGAAACTGATGTGCACGTTGAGTATTATTAAAATAAGTATTCTAGTATATGTAGTATTTAACAGCTTTTCTGCTAACTTCCAGAGGGGAAAGAAAACCAAACATCTTGTCCTTGTATACTTTTAGACGGCACTGTTGAAGAAACAGCTAAGTTGTAATTCATGTTATTTAGACTGTGTAAGTGAAGGCAGCATTGAATAAGCTGATCTTGTTTATGTGGAAAAATAAAGATCAGAGAATTACTAATTTTGTAAAATCAGCTCATTTAGAAAAAAAAATTGTATTCATCAAGCAGGCACACTTAAGTGTGTGAGAATATGCTGACAATAAACCATTGGGCCAAATTTTGACTGCTGTTTCCGTAGGCACAAGCTAGATACAATATGTCAAAAACTAACAGACCACTTTCTAGACTAAAGGTATCAGGAGTTTTGGAGAAATATCACAAGATGCAGTTCAGGATCAGGTTATATTATACTTTTTTACATTACTCTGTCCTCTGGCTCATCTTCTGTAACATCTGTCAAGCCTGCAGTATGTAAGTCACAATTTTTTTGTTGTTGCATCAGGTACATCTTCCTCGATGTGTTTTGTTTATCCCCTTGAAAGCACTGTTTAAACAAACCAGTTGTTGTCAAGATTCTTGTTATTGTCCCATTTTTACCACTAGTTATCCTTTTTTTCGATTTGCCTGTTGTAGCACAGATGACCAAAGCTAATATCTAGCCACCAGTGGAAGTGAAGGAGTGACTAAAAGTCTAAGGGCTGAGACTCTTAAATATATCATGAGTTTTTGTGCCTCTGTGTTGATTAATGGCTGCCCTTACCAACTCATTGGTTTGGCTGCTACTTTTTGGAGAATGAGGTCCTATGCGTAAATCTTCTCTGACAGGAGACTGCTCTCTGTTTTCCGGAGGAACCCCCATGAGATGGAGACTACAGAAACATGATGTGCGTAGGGCAGGACCTGTGGTCTCCCCTGGGTGCCAGGGTACACCACTTTGTAGGGGCAAGTCATGAGGTGAAACGCAGCCAAGAAAGCTGCTCCGATGTAGGCATCCGAGTAGCGTGTGTTCCCCAGGAACGCACAGCGACTGTGCCTCAGCCCTTGTGAGTGCGCCATAGTGAAACATGTCTCTTCTTGTAAAGCTGGGCACCACAGTTCATTAAAATATTAAAATAAGATGGTTCTCACTGACTTGGCAATTCATAAGAGGAAATACGGATTATTGGCTCCTCACAGGCAAGGAAGGGACTGAATTAAAGACCTGAAACCTTCCATAGGGAGGAAACAGACACAATCATACTTGTGCTACGTTTCTGGCTCATCCAGGATGCGCTGAATGCTGTCCACATATGGCGAGCCTGCACAACCAGAAGGTCAAAAGCAGGAATATAAAAAGAGCGAAGGATGCCATGCTGGCTTCACTGGGCATCTGGTGGATCTGCATGTGCCCAGGGTTTTTTCTAACCACTGGCACTTTGTGATCAACACCCTGGTTGCAACGATTCGCGTTCGGGTGAAGAGACCTGCTCTTCAGAATATGGTCACGTGCTTTCCACCAGCTTCCTGGCCACTTCCGTGTGGAGATTTCAGGGACACACTTTACCAGGCGGCCACAGTTTGTCCTTTGGATTTCTTTCTGATCAGAGGAAATGGAAAGGAAATCCCCAATGTAACTGAATCGTGTTGAACCAGAGGGGGGAAAAAAAAATTCTATCTTTAAGGTCCAGTTCAAAGTTTCAGTATTTCTGTCTGTTGAAGGTATTTACAGAATCATCAGAGATTCTGAGAAGCAATAAGGATAATTCAAAGAGAGGAAGGAAGGGAGGGGTAATTTTTCTATGTACAGAGTACTATATTTATAGACATTATTTATTCTCATACTTGTATTTTTTCTTACAGTACTGGAAGGCAAGAAAATAATTACCCTGTGTTGGAAATTATATGAATTTTGGAAGATAATTTTCTTGTTAGAACTCTTATTAAATGATTTATCTGTAATTAATGTCCACATTCTATCTGTATAATCTCAATTATAGATTTTATTGTTAAATTAATCTTTGTTCCTTCTTGCTTTCCTGCTTACTTGACGGCTTTTGTGTTTTATCACAAAAGATTTAATCAATAATACACTCTAATTGCTTTCCAACTCACACAAAAGGAAGCAAAAGGAATGTGTATTGTTAAGGTACAGGCTTTTCGTTCATTACAGCACAAAACCTGAGGACCGAAGCATATTTAACAGCAAATATGAAAAAAAAAAAAAAAAGCTTAAAATAAAACAGTATCAGCTATAAAGTATTAATTTTCTTTTTACTTACAGTAGAAAATATTGCTGTATTTGTATTACCTCAGTATATATTAACTTGTCCTACTGAGCAGTAATAATTGATTTATTTTATTTTTCTTCTTTTCACTAAAGGTCATTGAGAGTTTTGCATACCATGTCACATTATGGTCCTCCAGCACCCTCTAGTTGTAAAATTCTGCCCGTTGACTTATTTCCAGAATGAGGTGCAAATACAAAACTGTATAGGGAGTATGGGATGTTACTTGGTAGTGATGATGTGAAGGAAAAAAATATTAATAAATTAAAAATAAATGGGCGCAAAATCAATGGACTTCTGTAGAAACTTGCCATGCGTTATGAATTCAAAATTGTAGAAATCAAGACATCGAAGTAGTAGCAAAGGTGATGCTCATGAAGTACACATTAGTAACTAGATTAACTAGTCATGATGTCTGAACAAACTGCATGACGGCAAAATCTGTTTCTGAGGGAGAGACCATCTGTTTTTCAGCTGACATTTACATTAAGTTCTCCTCTTTACTGCTAGGAGAGTTCCAAATTTTTGTTCTACCCTTAACGTAAACCTCAGTATTTTCTTGGCTCTTAAGCATCGAGGGGCAGTAGCCAAATAGTTCATTCCTTTCTTTCAAAGTGTTATGGCCCTTTAGAAATCTTTCTGTTTCAGGATTTCAGAACACACTCAGACACTGCACCGGGAATTTCCATGGCGACGAATTAATTCGTTGCTTAACTGCTTCCACAAAGTTAAGCTCTACAATAAGTAAGGATGTGACTTGGAAAGCGTATCAGCAGCTATGCATCAATTCCCTGGTAGGATGTGTGGCATGCACCGTGTGGAGTAATCCACACCTTACTTTCTCATGCTGGTTCTACTCATCTTTGACGCCCGGTTTTAGGAGCAGCTCTGCAGTGGGTTTTGGCACCTCCTCTCTTTTCAGTCTTGCGTTAATTCTAGCTGAGATGCTGTATGTGCGCAGGCTGTCTTTTGAGCGAGGAAGGGAGTTTATTTCTGCAAGTGCCGCGTACAGAAGATGGGCCACCTGGAAACATTGCCGAGCGGTTTTCTTTCTTCGGAGTCTTCAAATTAATTTGGACACGGTAACAGGAAATGTGTGGGTAGAGAGAGCGTCTTCAGCGCCCTGTTACCCATTAAAGAGAAAGTGGTAATTCTGGGGTAGTTTCAAAGAGTATGACCCACAGAGATTGATCTGGCTGCAGAATCATTTCGAAGGAAATGCACTCACAAGTAATCTTTATTTGAAAATATTTCACTCTGAAGAGAGACAATAACTTACTTAAGTAGTCTGTCGCAGCTGTTAAGGTAATCTATTAAGAGACGTTTTAATACAGCTGAGACCATTGGTCTCTTCTTCAATTAAAGCAGCTTACCGTTGTGGTCAGTGGAGGACTTGTGCTGAGGATATTTATAGAACAGGGAATGATAAATTATTTATTCCCAAGGCAGCGCAACCTGCATATATGCAATGTCAAGTGATTTTTCAGGCTATAGGGATAGCTTAGTGCTGAAATGAGTACAAATGGGCTGTGTAGAAGATCAGGGAATGATAGGACACCGTTACTTGATGCTTTGGTGTACTAATTCCGGAATTAGAGAAGATAATGTGGAAAGAAAAAGAAAATCACATACAGAGAGACTGAATAGTAGGTTTGTTTGTGTCTACAACTGAATTTAATTGTGTCTAACAATTTAATTGCTCCATATAGTAATAATACGCTATACCAGTTACCTTCTTTTTACATAAAGAATTACTTAAAAAAAAAACAAACAAAAAAACCCCGTAAGCTCATCTGTGGTGCCAGAAAGATACAGAAACTAGTTCTTTTCATAGGAAGCTCTACATTTGAATAAACAATGGAACATACAGAAAACAAAGTGCAGTTTTAATGACATAAAATTCTCATTGTTGTGGCTTTGTCTATGCCATTGTATCAAATAAATCACAAACAATCTGGGCTGCTTGCAGCACGCCCTTGCATTTTGACTTACTCGGGGAAAGTCGCCCACCTATCTACCTCCCAGCACCTGTCCTCATTCCATCAGTGGTAATAGTGTCAGCAGACATTAAGAAAAAAAATAAAATAAAATAAAAAATTACATGGCTGTTTTGAAATCTATCTGAAAACCCTTCCTTGCTCTGAATACGTCTACACTGCAGTCACTAAAATGTCTGCGGCTAATGCAGGCTTATCCAAATTAGCTTTAAACTAGCTGACTTGGGGACGGCTGGCGAGGTAGCCATGGTAACGGTGAGCTCCGGCTGGGAAGCCTACCTGCTGGCGTAGGAAACGAAAAAATATACTTTGGTGTTAACCCCCACAAAGCTTTGTGCTGCCGTGGCTATTGTGCTCAAACAGTTGGTTTAAAGTTAGCTCGTGTGGGTGTTTATCAGCCTGCCCCTGTGAAATGTAGATGTACGTCGTATGACGCGCTGTGTGCTCTAACAGAATTATTTTTTCCCACTGGTGATGTGAAAGATGCCACTGGGTTTTGATGACATACAGGATTTCTGCCATATTTAATCTTGTGTATGGACAAAAATGTTCACTGGTAGTGTCATAAAGGAAACTCATTTTCCCAAACCAACGCACGTGTAAAAGAATGAGCTAGATTCACCCACGTGAGCATGAATGAGGTTGACTACTGAGTCTAGGTCATAAGACTACCCCTTTTACCCATTAAAAGACCCATTCCATTCAAGGTCCCTAGCTCTAATAGTGGATATTGGAACATAACCTTTTANTCTATGATTCTATGATCCTATGAATGAATAATAAGACTGAAGAGACCGGTGAGACTAATGAGACTACGTCTATGAAAGACTTTTTTGACTTCCAGGTTGTCCATGGAGGTTGACCCTGGTTTTGAGGGTCACTGATTGCTTTTCAGCATGTGTTTCTCAACACATCAGTGCCTATCAGGGTTCTGGAGAATGGCATCAACTGACACCCTCCAAACAAGGAAGATATCTGAAGGGGCTGCAAGCTCATTAGTCAACTCTTCTTCAGAGTATTGAAGTAAATCTAAAGTCTGCCTGGCACCATTAGCTATCACACAGAGAGAGCAGGTACATTAAGCACATGTCTTTTCCTACAAGAAAATTTACGGTCTTTCCCCGTATTGCCTGAAAGTATGGTTTGCAGTGACGGAAAACAACCAGTAAGGTAACGTGGGTTACTAAGAGTCTCTATCCTACCAGGCAGTTGCTTAGGCCATGTAACATGCCTTGAAAGGAAGAAGTATGGGGACTGTGGAATGGAAAGGATAAGGTTTTGGGTAACTGTTCTCCACCTGATGAGTTCTTCTGGCTGTGGCAGTGGATAGTGTGGGGTTTTTCTTATATATCGGTGTACGTCTGTTTCTTCCTATGAATATCCACAGTGGGGGACATTTTTCACTTGAGGAAGCAAACTCAAGAGCTTTTGGGGCCCAAGAAACCCTCCGGAGTATAGTAGGTCAAGTTGCTGTACCACTGCCCCCTGCAAAAACCTTTCAACTCAGAGGAATCCTTCTCTAACACCATGAATTGCAAGAAAAATCCCTGCTGAAATTGTGACTGCTGCTGAGAGGAAAAGCTGTGTGTAGGCAGCCCCTGTGTTTCCACCTCCTTTCGCTGTAGCATACATCATGATAATCAATAGCACTGCTTAGCTTTTCTATTCTGCAAAGCACTCCTTTTATCAAGACTGAGTTATTTCCTCGGCAATACACTTCATTTAGCCTACCTTTCATTTCCGTACGGTCAGAGCAAAGATGGTGCGTGCAACTCTGACGGAGTTCATGAAGGCAAGCCAGTGCTGATGTTCAAGAACAGATGGATGGTAAGGTATGAGAAGACTGGGGACTCCCTTGTTTCTCAAACTTTAACATCTTCTATATTATCCTATTTCAGCTGTGTCGCTGCAACTCAGCATATTGTGCTATCTGGATAATATCTCACTACCTGTGTTCTGTTTTTGAGTCGAGTGTATTGAATCATGAATTTCTTGTCAAAAGCAGAATACAAAAAAAAGTAGCCCACGTGACTTTTTTTTAAATGTCGGTTTCCTCTGTTAACCTTAAAACTTGCATTTGACCCAGAGGCTAGAGAAATACATTTCTCAGTGTTTAATAAGCCTTACATTGTCATAACAGATTTATCAGTGTCTCAGGCAGACTCGTTCTTTCAGATTAATTTGTTTCTTTGACTCCCAAAGGCCAGCTCATTGGAAAACATTAATTTGAAACTGGCTATTTCAAAGGCATAATACTGACAGGAACTGACTGTAAAGACTAATGGTTTTGACCAATACCGCTCTGGCATCAGTTTCTGCTTTTGACAAAGCCTATCTGGCTACCTGCTCCAGCTTCTGACAAATCCTGTTTAGCCTCAGCCTACTGGAGGGTGCAAAATCTTCGCAGGCTTTTTAAAATATCTGTCTGATTGTGTCAGCTTCTGAGGCAGCTCTGCTTCCGTTTCCCTCCTGGATGTGCTTCAGGATCAGGCTATCGCAGAAACAATCTTCTTTTTTCAAGCAAATACGAATGATATACAGCATCCACCGTGAGCTATAATCTACTTCATGGAATTAAACTTTAGTCTTTATTTATTAATTTTTCATATTTTCTGTTGGTTGTTTCCCCGGGGTGAAAACATCTTAAATAAACAAATTTCTTAAACGAATAAACAAACGTGTGCAACGGCAGGAGAGGATCGCATTGGCCCTGCTTGTTTTCTCTGGACTTAAAGCTCTTGCCTTGCTGTGGTCCTAAAGCCAAGAAGGCTCCAGAGGATCTACTGCTGCTTAAGTCATTACGGCTGCCCTGCAGAAGCACGGACACAGGCAAACCCCCTGCACAGGACCTGCCCTACACAGCTGCGTTCAATGCAAGCTAGGCAAAGGAAAACACAGCTAGGTTTCCCAAACCCTGTGCCTTTGCAACAACGTGTTCATCGTATTTTCCACATGATGAGTTTTCTCGCAACAGAGAGGCACTTTATTTAGAAAAATAACAACGACGATGCCATAGTAATATTCCCAGACACTGCAGTTTCATGGGAGGATTTTACAGCACTGCTGTAGAATACAGAATATTATGAATTTCACCATGGGAGATTTTAAACAGAAAATGCATATCCAAGTTGGCAGCACCTTATTATCTGTTACCCATAAGCGTGGCTTTATTGCTTTATTCATCATGTGCTTCCATATTGTTCCCATTTCAGGAACAGCATTTTAAAAGGGGAATTTTTCTAAGTATATGAATTATTAAAGCTTATTGTGGTTTATCCTATTTTTTTTCCACAGGAATATAAGAAAGAGATAGTGTCTTTTACATTACAGTGCTCTTGCAGCAAGTTTACTAGTCTCTGTGAAGAAAGTCTTGATGAAATTAAATAGGTGGAAAAAAATTTCATGGCGTGT
Organism: Scopus umbretta; assembly: GCA_013400535.1. Taxonomy (NCBI): domain Eukaryota; kingdom Metazoa; phylum Chordata; class Aves; order Pelecaniformes; family Scopidae; genus Scopus; species Scopus umbretta. Next base: position 10,785 of record VZTL01051975.1, on the reverse strand, counting down.
GCAAATGAAACAGCCAGGAATGAATCCCTTTATGCAAGACTCACGCTGAGAGTCTGATGAGCTTTGACAATTGGAATAAATTATTTTGGCTGAAAGGAGATTCCAGCCTGAAAAGGCAGGACAGCATTGAATCTTTCAACAGTTTTCACTTCTTGGCTGAAAAGAAAAATACAGCTTTATAGAGAAGCCCAGGTAGTCTTGTCCATACTGACCTCATATCTGCGCCTGACCAGCACGCTCTCCCATAACACGGCCTTTCTGCCAGTTCGTGCTGCAAGAATTCAATAGATGAAATTATTTCTTCTCTGACCAAGCAGTAAAACGACTGCTGTTAGCTGACTGGTGCACGGCGCATGGCTGAAGGCACGGCTCTGTATACAGCGTTTAAGTTTGAACATCGTACGTACGTGAGGGTCTGCGGCTCAGCACAGTATCCAGTAACTGAAGAAAGCCGGGTGGCCCTTCCCTGGATCTCCTGTGCAAGTCTGGCAGACTATTTCCTCTGTTTCCCTATGTTCCTCTGCATCAGATGATAAATGATAACAATGCTGCTTTCTGTTGTGCTAAGGGCCTTTTATTTAGCTTGGACGTAGCTGGGATGAAAAATAATCTGTTGCTATATGTGGTACACTGCCTTAAGGCACTACTGTAATGCACACAAATAATAATAAAAATTATTCCAGTCATTCTTAATAATAGATACAGTGGTATACCGTAGTGATATCTGTATTTGTCTTCCCCCAGTCTTAACATTTCTGGAAGTAGTCTGGCTCTGATATCAAATGCCTGATATTCCCCTCATTTACATTGGCTTTACGCTGTACTTCTTTCTGATTTACTCTCAGAGGAGGATCAAACCCACTGTATGTATACATTCTTCCCTTCAATATTACTCCTTTCTGATCTCTAAAAATAATTATTAAAATGACCTCACGGTTTCTTCCTCAGATCCAAATTCCACAGAAGAATCTGCAGAATAACAGAGGAAGAAGTTGTATCTTTTAAAACTGCGCATTTATTCACTTATGACTTAATGTACCTATGCATAAATATTCATATTTAATATAATGGCATTCTTAGGACTAAGCCTTCATGAAAACAGCTTGTCAGGATTTAATAACTTGCCAGTATTTTCTCCTTCCATTATTATTATTTTCTTTTGCAAGTATTTTCAGAGCACATCAATATCATACCGTGCATTTTTTTAGTTCCCTGCAAAATAAATCATCCCCTGCCACGGCACAGAGTGAGCTATGTGGGCCACGGGATATTAAATCACGTGCTGGAGTAGCTCCTTCAATTGCAAGTTTTGTCACATATAAAGTAATCAATAAGTACTCTTCTTTAAAGAAAAGCAGTGATTAATTGGTATCTCGTTTTTTTTTCTAGATTGTTAATATTAGTAATGCTCTATAGTAATTAATCAGTATATTAAGTTAATTACTAGTAAAGAAATTAATAAAAAGGATACTGAAAAGTACTGATATGTTTCCTGGGGTTTGTTAGCTAAATTCTTGATGTGGGAAGCTCACATTAGGCGATAGAGTCTCTCCTCATTTATAGGACAATAATCCAACAGCAGTGTAGCTATAATCACCTGGGGGCTGGTTTATACACAGAAAGTTAAAAGTGAATGTCACACATCTGTCTAACTCGTGGATTGCTTAGAGCCTTCTCCAGGATGGAGTGGGAGCCCAGCACTGCTCTTGCCAGAAAGCAGGGGTTTCTTTCATGGTTGACATTCAAAAGCAAAAGACTGCGGGAGCCCACGAAGGGTGGCATTTTCAATCCTTTTAATTTCACTGTTGTTTCACGGGATATTACTGTAATTGATTATCCATATGCATCACACAATCATTTGTCAATAACACCAAATGGTCTGTTGTTCTAATGAGACACTGTATGGCGATGAGTTATAATTAATAAAATTATAAAATAATCAGATGATGAATAGAGAAAATTCCACTCCAAAGCATAACATTTATACTACAGACATTTTTAGTGCAGTGCTGCAATAGCTGCAGAGAAGTAATATTGCATTCTGCTATCTTGTTCAGCAGCAGCACTCAGAATTCTCGCAAGATTTGTGATTTTCCCTAAGTGCCTCAAATAACCGAACTCTTCTTGCTGTAAGGAAAACCTGAACTATTGCTACTATTCCGGTATGAAAACATCAGTAAGAACCCTGGCTTATTCTCGACACACATTTAAGGCTAGAAGTCTCTGATCTCTTTATATTTCCCTTGTTTTTTCTAAAGGAGTTCTTGTGTGTTTTGGGTAAGCTCATTTCATCGCCTTTGACATTTATTAGCTATAGCTGACCAACCTCTAAAATGAAGGTCTTCTTTTCTTATTACTACTAAAACCACAGGGAGCTCAGCAGAATACAGTCAAACGTTGGTGAAGGTTCTCCAGAAAATGCCTTTCGGTACTCATATTTCCTTCAGATACCGTCAGTGAACACTTTTTATAGTTTTAGTTATAGAAACTGAGATCATTGGATCACATTAGCAGATCTGTTCGATTTAACAGAAAGGCATAAATGCTACATTCACAGTAGCTACAGCTGGTACTGACGGGTTGGGGACAACTAAAATATGGTACAGAGGATGATGGATCTCTGAAGCAGTGTACCTGTCATCGGTCCACATATCCCTAGCTGTGGCATGAATCCTTTCTCTGTCCATAGGTTGTTTTTCTTTGTAGCTGGTTTAGGCTCAGGACGGTGACATTTCTAAGGTCAAGGTTAGGTTTTTGGTGTGTACTCACAACCACCATCTTTGAGCTGCCCTTGAAAACCCATCAGCTTGTCTCTTTCTTTCCAAGCCCTTGATGCATCGCGTTGTGTATGCTGACCTGTAATGAAAGGAAACCGTAAATTTAAAATTGTTCTGAACACAGGTACCTGCGCACATCATCTCTGTGCGTACGTCTTATTAGGGCAATGCAATTAGCAAGGAATAAGGTAAGTCTCAGGTTAAATGGCAACTACATAGACTCCAATAATGGCTAGCAGTTAAGCTGCGTAAGACAACTTTCCATTGTAACACAGATGAAGTTTCAGTAAAGACAAGCAGCATCATTTAGGTTGTCTTTAATGGCACAAATTTTATAAGCAGAAATTTTTCTGCTCTAAGCTCTGCAATTAATGCCTATATTTAAAGCAATTATGCAATTAGAAGAATGTTATTTTCTGCACATTTACCATGATGTACAGGTATTTCTAGTCCAAAGTATGTAATTAAGTGCCTCATAAGAATTGTTCCTTCTTCCTTACAGTTCTGGTTTGTTTTTCCTTCTGTAAAAGCTTGCCATTAATACCACGCTTTATCACAGTTAATCTCTGGGAAGATACGCTTATGCAGAGGTGAAAGTAAAAATATCTCTTATCTGTGCTGTGAACTAGTTCTGGGACCGAACCACTGAAGTGTTTTTTCAGAACTAAAAATAAACTTCTGTTGAATGCAACTGTGTACTTTTCTGTGATAACTCAAGTGAGCTGTTTCTTGACAGGCTGATTTTCTCAAAATAAAAGTTATTGATGCCAAACAAGCAAACAGTGAACCCAAAAGATACTTCTGTTGCTGAAAGATTGTAATGATAAGGATAAGAGAGCTGATGTTTCAAATCACAACAGTTCTTTTAATCTTACATCCTATTTCTTACGGGATTTTTCAAAGAATAGTGTAAAATGCCTGCAGTGGGTAACTGAACAAAACAAACCAAAACAAAATCTTTGTATCTTTTGGATATTTCTTTAAGAAAAGAATTATAATCTTGTCTCATGCAATTCTATCTATTCCTCCAACTTAATTTATTTTTAATGTTGCTAAGTGCTTGAGCTCCATAGTATAATTTCTGCAACAGCACAATTTGTCTCTTACTTATATGTGTCTTAAAATACATTATTTTAACATTTGCTCAAGTGTTTTTTTATGATCAATATAATTTTTCTATTATTTTTCATGAGAAACATATCAGGGAATGTTTGACTGATCTGTGTTTAATCTCCTACTTGCTATAGCTTAAATTGTGCTTTATTTTCCTAGTGACAGAAGGCCTAACAGAACTGTAAAACTGTAACAATGATCCCAATAAAATGCACTGGAGTAACACCGCCATTGTTTAAACTAAATCCGTAACATGAACATCTCTCTTTTTAAGAGAAAGGGCTTTTTTTTCTGCTTTTTATAATTCACCAAAAAATATCCAGCTTCACAAAATTTGCTTATAAGTGAATCTATGACCTAATTCGCTGTTACCTGCGGACACATAAGACCACGTTACGCTGCCAGTTCAGTGTAAAGTGGTTACGACTGTGACCAGTGGTGTTGGTATAAATGGAAATTGATGCCCGCGTGCCTTCCGATACTTCTATAAGGTTCAAACAGGTAACACCCCTACAGAAGAAGAAAAATGGAGGTTTCACTTACTCCCTTGGTGACGGCAGTGAATTTTGTTCTACTTTACTGCAGAGGGAGCAGAAAAGCAGTCTTTTACCACCATATATCTCACTACGTTGACAGCTAGCCAAATTGCCTGGGCTCTACTGGGCGGCCTGGAACTGGGCATCCCAGCCCCAAGGGACGGAGGTGACACACCGCCCTTTCCCCCTCCCCTGGGGCGGCTCCTGACCAGTTTGATCTCCAGGCCAAAAACAGGTTTAATGCTAGCGTTGTCATTGCAGCTTTCCTCCTTCTTCAAAGAGCTCTTGGCCTCGAAGCCTTGTGCAAAGGGTGTGAATGAGATCGCACAGATGTTGTTTCAGACAAGAAGCTAGGTAGGAGAGGTTCACTCCTGCACTACAAAACATTATGAGAAGCTGTCTTACCTGGATTAAGGAGTTTAGCATACGAGTTAGGGATTCATTAGTTCTGCTGTGGTTGAAAGCGTCTCTGCAAAGCTTATTCCGATGCTATCCTGAATGCTGCGTGAGGACATAAACCAAATTAGACTATTGACTAGCAGCGCAATACTGCTGTCAGAAGTTCCATTCTCTGTAAGACTTCAGTGTTCATGAACTAATTTTACCTTGTCGGGGTATAAAAAGCAGTCAAGCCTCTGACGTTCTTTGACCTTGTCAAGATATCAGATTTGCACCAGGTTCAAATTCAGAAAAGATCAGTTGATTTCTCCAGGTTTCTAAGGTAGGCAGAGTAGGCATCTATTTTATGGGTAGTTTTTATGAATGAAACATTAAACCAGGAACGGGCCTTCTCCATCTCAGGAATGATCATTACACGGTCCATTTCCCACGGGCTGGTATTTGTCCAGTATCCTTGCTCAAAAGACTGCCTCAGCACACTCACTACAATGACAGAAACAACTTTCTACAATATTCATAATGTTAAGTGCAGCCATAAGGAATGTGTGAGCAAGCATACACAAAGGTGTTATTATCAACGGCACATATTATCCGTGTTTTACAATCTGTCTGTAATTTGTGGACCTGGAGCTGCTCTTCGCTATCGGCCCTTGAGATTCTGAAGATACGAGATCTCTGCATGGCGCTGTGATCACTGGGGGAGAAAACGCCTAGTTTTCGGGGAATTGCTTCTGTTGTACAGCAGAGAGGCCTGAGTCACAAGTGAGTAGAAATCAGAGGATGAGTAGCAACAAAAGCGTGCTGCAGATATGTCGATAGTGGACTATAACATTCCTGTCAGCTTGTATTTGCCTTTTAACATTTTAGCGTGCTGTTTATGAACGCAGGGAACTGAGGTGGAGAGGCGGTTTGACAAGTACCATACCTCAGCAGAGTACAGTCCACCAGTATGTGAAATCCGATGTCTTCATCATCTCCCAAGGGCTTTTTGTTACGAATAATGAGTAATACATTTCTCACAGGTGACAGAAAAGATGCAAGGCTAAAGAGGAATTTCAATGATTAAGAACTGACCTGAAAAATGGGTGTAGGGTTCATATTTCAAACATAGATGTTGGCATGGAAAAAGGAATAAGAACATGATGAGAATGAAAAACAACGCCGGAGTCAAGGCTGGCATTGCTCGTGGAACAGATGGGGGAGGCGGCAGATACAAAGAGAGAGGATCAAGGCTGGCTGTTACAGTCTAAAGCAAAAAACCAACACATATGAATGAGCTGTGCTCCGCAGGGGGAACGGGGGTGGTAAAATCAAAATAACAGGAGAGAAAAAAAAAGATTCTGATGGCGATGCTTTGGAAAACCAGACGGAAATCAGGCAAGGAAGGAGACGGCAAGGAAGAAGAGAGGTAGCAGGTAGGCAGGAAAAAATTAGGACAGGAATAAGAAACGTATTCCTTGGGACTTGAGACAAAGCAATGGAAGTTGTTTATACTGTTGGAAGAAAATGGAAGATATTGCCAGACAAGAATCACAGATTTCGCATACATAATCTCATCTGAAAGTGTTCCTTTCATGTTTTTCAAGAGCCGTAATAATGTAATTTGCTATAATCTCAGCAGAAAAAATTGAAGTAATCTATAGCAGATTTTCCACGTACACGGATAGTTCAGCACACACCTAAGCGATTTTATCGGCAAAATAAATACGACGTTTCTTGCAAATGGCAAGAACACAAGTAGCTCAGGTAAATGTAGTAAATCCCGATTTGCTATAAATTTCTCACAATGGTTAGCTAAGCTGGGAACAAGCTGAACTGTCGCAGCTACCACACAGCAAAGGGAACTTAAAGTTGTACGATTATCATTACTTCTTTTACATTAGTTCTACCACAGGGTAGTGATGTTGCTTTTTTCACCGTCAGAATCTCATAATAGAAGCGTAAGCTATTCCTTAGTGCGTGTCATTCCCGGGTATATGTACTGGTAATGGGAACAGTACGTGTTTGCTAATCAGAAGAGGAAGCAGAATGAGCACGGGAGATCAGGATGTACTTGGTGGTTTTTTAAAAAGACTCTTGAGATCTCTTGAGAATGAACATATGGGACTAAACAGTTTAAGAAAGATTTGGAACTTGAAACTTTCATTTGTATTTTCTCTTTATTTATATGCACTGGTATTTGCAAAAGTTCTGCAGATTTCAAAAAAACAAAGTCAACAATCTTTTCTGAAGGGAAGAATTTCTTGACTGGCCATAGAATCAAAGGATTCACACATTGGTACAGCATTTCTGCGTCCTACAAAATCTGCATATTTTAAGATTTTTTTTCTAAAGAAAAGAATAATAACAATAATTCTGAATATAAAACCCAAATAGTGATGGCATATAAGGCCAGAAGGGACCACTATAACCATTTAGTCTCCGCTCTTGCCACCGGTCTTCTCAGAATTTAACTTTTTCAACAAGGGTTTTTAGAGAAGAGTCTGATTTCAGCTGAGCATTTTCCAGGGCTGATGAATTCACCACAATGCTCAGCGTGTGGTTGCCATGGTCAATGACACATTACTGAAACAGCAAACCAAAAGATAAACTTTCTTTCTAATCTGAATATTCTTAATATCAGCATTCAAATACTGGTTTTTTTTGCTGCATCCATCTCCACAGATGCTTTATATTATTGAAGTTACTTTCCTGAAACATGTACTCCATGTCATCAAGTCACTCCTGAACTATCTTTTTGATAAGTATATGGAGTGATCGCTACATGTTTCTGAGCGCAAGGCAAAAATTTCCCATTCTTCGGTCATTTCCAAGTTTCTTTCCACGTCTCCTGTGCACCTGCTGGAACATATGAACATTTGGTTGAATGGCAGCCACTGTCTCAACCAGGATTGTGCCAGGATGAATTGCTGAGAAAATGTGATCCTGATAAACTTGTAGTTATTTCTGATTAGCACATATATTAGCCCTTTTTAGCTTCCTCATCACCTTCTACCTTACATTCAGAATATCGTCCGTTAGAACCTATCAAATCAAACATAGCTATGATTGAATCCTGCATTCTTTGCCATAAGTAGCAAATCTCTCCTGGACTTCTATGGAATCAGGATTAAGCACTTAGCCTTTTTAGGGGTTTGACATCTTATTATTTGATATCTGGCCTTCTGTCATCTGTCATTGTTTTCATTATTATTGCGCTGCTATGTTCCTTTCAACAAGTGATTGATGCTTATTATTAACGGTGCCCCTGTTGATGCTTTGTTCAGATTCTGAACTAATGCATTTTTCTATGAGCTTTTTATCATGGATTTAGAAGAATGCATATAAGAATATCACCTTCTGGTTTTAAGATTACAATCCTTACTTACCTCTTGCTAAATTCTTTTCCTTTCCTTGTGCAAAAAGTATTGGATGTGATTCCCAGTAACGTAGCCTGATTTTTATGTGCACAGCGTTAATGAGTATGTCTATTCTTAGGACACGGTCATAAATTACTATCACCTATAAATTTCTTTTTTATCCTTTGCCTGGTTGCATCTTTTCGATTAGCATAGGACTGTTATAAAAAATTGAGCACTGAAGAAGGCCTTATTTTATTATTGGCCTTTTTCCCTGTTATTAAATTCTGATTAAACTGTTTCCTTGCTGATTCACTAGCCCATGCTGTCCTTTTGTACTTACTCATCTCGGTTGAAATCTTTTATTTTTCTCTGGCACACCAACAGTAGAATATGGCCACATAATTTGACATTTTTTCTACATGTTCTGCCATGATGGTACAAAGCTGGAATATTACATACACATGCATACGCACACACATTGTACAGGATGCATACATATATGTAATCACAATTCTGTAATGGAAAAATATGCATTAGAAAATCAACATCCAGGGTGGTATAAGTTGTGATCGCCATGGCAGTTGTTACTAACTCACCGCAAATAGTCTACACAAAACCCACAGTTGTAGTTGTAGTTGGCAATTAACTTCTCATGCGGGTCACTTTTAGTTTACCTACCTGCTACGCTGTGTCGCCTTCTGTAGGTCTTTAACTTGAAAGGTGTGGCAGGGACAGAAAGAGGGTTCAGGACGTTCATCTGTAAACTCTTTGACTCCGGTAAGGTTGCTCGTCATGTAGTGCCCACTACAGTGGGATCCAAACTTAGTTTAGCATTTATTCATGGTTGAGTATAAACCATAAAATGGCATTTTACTATCTAACCAGATAAAACACGCATCACCATGAACTATTCTTACTGTATCTGACTCTCCTGATGTGCGTGTGGAATAGCACTGTTCTCTACCACACCAAAAAAAACCCCCAAACAAACCAACCAAGTAAAACGGCTTAGAGATTTAAATCCGTTCCACAACTGTAAAGACAGTTAGCTCAAAAAGTGGGATTCTTCTAGATTTAGTTTATATATTTTGCATCGTCTTAGTCCTTTTTATATTTTAGTTCATTATGCTGCTGTAATGTATATTAGCAAACAGGATTTTTTGTTTTATTATAAAATACTAAAATACGGTCTTCAAACTGAGATCTTTGCTGCGCTTGAACCTCATTTGATATACATAAGGGGATTCTCCAGACCTGGGTGAAAAAAAGCGTATGTTTATGATTTATCTGTGCTCCTGTTAAAGATTGGCAATATTACACTGCAGTATTTACTGAAAGTAAACGCCTGTACGTCTCGTGGTCCAGGGCGCAGTGAGGACTACCTGAATGCCAGCTTTCCTTTGATACCTTAATCTGTCAATGGCCACAGTGACGCTGTTTGCTCCTTTCAGAGAGTTCAGCAGTGGGTTTTACCATGGAGCACAAAACCTGACTTCTGGGAGAGACCAAGCTGGAGGAGAGAGCCAGGAAGGGCTGTAGTCACTCTGCCTTTCCGCCCAAATAACGCTATAAGGTCTATAAGCTCACGATGTTGAAGCTCACGCTCTTTTCCTTTTTCAGGCTCATCTGAAGGATGGTGAGAGAGAGATGATGACACAAGTACAGACAGAAACCAGTACAGCATTTCCTGGCGAAATGACTCAAATGAAAACTAAACTCGTCATGAATTAGTGCTGGGTAAAGGGCCTCAAACTGCCTACTTCCTCTCTGTTCAGCATATGTACTTATATTGACATCTGAGTACCTGAAGCTTTGAGACCTTTTATTTGTCTCTGGAAAGGAGAATTTAGACAATCTATTAATTAAAAAAAAAGAGGAAATGCAATGCAAGATCAGTAGCCTTTCCTACAGGGATATTCCTCATCTTTATTGACAACAAAAAAAACATTTGAAAAAAATATACGCCGGCAAACGATTGTTCAATAGCAAATTCATTGTCACGGTCACAGTATTGTTATACTGCTTCGTCTTCTATAAGACATGGTTGTGTGTGTGTGGAGCATAGCAACAGACTTTGTGCCAAACTGACAAATGTTAAATTTAGCTCGCAGTAAATAATATCGCTGGAATCCATCTTGAAAAAAAACCAAAAAGTCCCCATTACACATGAAAATGAAATGTCCGGGTAGGTTCGAGCCTTCCTGCGTATTACCTCTTCTGTTTTGGTGACGGCAGTTAAAAATATGCTTTTCAGGTATACCTGGAAGGCGGCTACATCCTAATGAAGACCAGTGAAATAAAAAAATAAAAAAATAAAAAAGACTCTAAGAAAAAATAGGTGGTTTGCTTGGGTTTTTTGGTTTGGTTTGTTGTTTTTGTTTTTTTTTTTCTTGCGCATTTCTGCCTTCCTTCCAAGCTCACATCTCCGGCTGCCACGGCGAGAAAGCGGGGCGTGATTGACTCCTGCCTCTGATTTTTTCCCTGTTTGAAGTCGTCCAAACCCGAGGGGCTGTGGAGGCCGGCAGCGGGGTGCGCGGGCCAGCGCGGCCACCCGAGGGGAGGCGCTTGGGCTGAGGTACCCGACCTCAGACACGCTCCGTCGGGGCGGGGAGGCAAACC
>VZTL01051973.1:9823-21758 GCA_013400535.1 Scopus umbretta | reverse complement strand
TTATATATATATAAAAATAAATAGTACCTTACTTAAAAAAGCTAGCAATTATTTTTAGCTGTGAAAATGAAACTGTTTATATGAAGTACAGATAGTTTTCAAGGCAGCCCTATTCAAGGCAGCAGACTTGTGTATCATAACGTTCACTTCTGCATTCTTCCATTTACAAGCGTGTTGCACTTCTCTGGTAAATAATGTTTTAAAGTGGTATCTTTTATATAGATACACACAAATATATACATATTTCATGTATATAAAGTTATACATATATTAAAAGTTCTGTATCTTGAATATAAATATAATTTTGCTTATGAGGTTATATCAACTCACAACCAACAAAAAAGTTGTCATTTAAATTTGTTGGCCATTTTCAGATTCCTCATTTAATCTAGTATATTTGAGATTATCTTTACATTAAACACAGATATTTTTCAAGCTTATGGTCTTGGGATAAACTCATGATTTTCGAAAGACTGAGCAGTTAGACAGTAAGTAGGTGGCTACTCTTCATGTTCAAAAAGCAGATCTTAAGGAGGACTGGAAGAACAGTGAGAACTTTCATCTCCTAGTCCAAAGTCCAAAAATAAGGGCTTCCATGATGCTTTTGTTAAGGAGGATGACAACATGTATGTACTTGCTTATCAAAGTCAGGCTGTCGTGGTTTAATTCCAGTTGGCAACTAACCACCACACAGCCGCTCACTCACCCTCCCGCTGCCGTGGGATGGGGAGAGAATTGGGAAAAAAAAGTAAAATTCATGGGCGGAGGTAAAGGCAGTTTAATAGGACTGCAGAGGAAGAGATAATAATAAGAACAATAAGAACAATAATAATAATAATAGAATATGCAAAACAAGTGATGCCCAATGCAGTTGCTCACCACCCGCTGACCGATGCCCAGCCCATCCCCGAGCAGCGATCACTGCCCCCCGGCCAACTCCCCCCAGTTTCTATACTGAGCGTGACGCCATATGGTATGGAATAGCCCTGTGGCCAGGTTGGGTCAGCTGTCCTGGCTGTGCCCCCTCCCAGCTTCTTGTGCCACTGGCAGAGCATGGGAAGCTGAAAAGTCCTTGTAAGCACCACTTAGCAACAACTAAAACATCAGTGTGTTATCAGCATTATTCTCATACTAAATCCAAAACACAGCTCTATACCAGCTACTAGGAGGAAAATTAACTCTATCCCAGCCAAAACCAGGACACAGGCAAAGGAAGGGTTTCAACTAGAAGAAAGTGTATTATTTCCAGTGGGGAAAGTAATTGCTCTTCATTTCATAGCCTTGCAGTTTGCCAGAAATCAATAGGTCTGCTGAAGGAGTTTCTTCACTTCTGTACCCAGCATTGCATAACTGCGTGGTAGACAAGTGGAGGCAAAATGATATGTAGTAACATCCCTGTCCTAAACCCTCTCATTACTTAATAACCACTGCTTGGGCATTATTTTTACATTTGTAGCAGGCAGACTTTTTTTTTTTTTTAAACGTAGTTTTTTATGTTATTTGATTTTCACCTGTTGGCTGAATTGTGAGCAATACTTCGCTTATGCTAACTAACAGAACACAGCACCTTAGCAAAGCTAGGATGCTCTTACAACTTTTTCAACTGCTAATATAACACAATGATGTAATGGGTATTTAAAAAAATACTGGGAAGATATTTATGTGGCAGAATGGCCAATCTGATCTATGCAGTAGGAGCATATTGCATTAGGCTTTTTATCAGTATGTAGTAAAATAGTTGTCCTAGCAGAACAGGCCTACAGATCTACTACAAGCATAGTATATATGTTAAAAGGACGAGTAAAGGCAGAATACTTCCATATAATAATTAGAAACTCAGTTCTCCTTCCACCTGGGCATTGTCAGATTCAGTTATTTTCTTCTCTCAGTACAGAGGCAAGTCTCTGGAGAGAACTTGAAACTGTGAAATATGTCAAAAGTATTATAGTATTTTAGATATCACCCTATTTTGCCCTACAGGTTGTGATTAAGAACAGACGGCAAGTTTTGGAGTCCTGAGAACAGTAAATTCTAGCATTATAAGAGTGCCAGGCTGCTAGTTATACTAATTATCTACAAGATTTTAGTTCATCAGAGCTCATACTTGCAAGCTTGAGGGCAAAATACAAGGAGAAAAAATCTGCCCCCACTGAAGTTTATGACAAAATTCTTACAGATAAGAATGGAGTTCCCCACCTAATCTTATTCAAATAACTTCTTATGGCTTTCATGTTTGATTTTAATCTGCCAAAAAGATATCCAAACACTTTCAGTGGTAATGGTAATAGGAATGGTTCTCCACTGGTAGCTATGTAGATATTTCTATTTATTACTTTAGTTTTTGTGAAACTACAGCTGCCCTCATACAAGTTCACAGAGAATAATGAGTAAGTCAATAAAAAAGATTACCGGGCTGGTTCCTCTAAAGGCATGCTACTAAAAAATGTTATCTTTTGTAATCTTTCAGTGATAGCTTGCAATGGACCAAGACTCACACTGCACAGCAGAAAGGGAGCTGTTGGAAGCTGTAAGCAGGATTACTACATTTTCTACCACAAATCCAACTGATGAAGAACAAAATCAACCCAAAGCTGAAATTTCATGTCAAGTGAGAAAAGAAAACCCAGAAAAAGATGACCTACAAGGTTGATGCTATCCTTTTATTTTCTTTTTCATGTAGCTATTGATGTCATTAATCTTTTCTATAAAAAACTTTGCTTTATTTATTGCAGCAGTAGTTCAGATTTACACTTCTATACTCCACTGAAGATAAGCCTCGATTAAACTCATAGTAATAATGTAGCAATAGTGAAACAAATGCACATCCTGGTGTGTATATACACACACAGAGTTTTCCTTTTAAATCCCCTGTGCCTAAAATGTATTCCAGATTTAATTTACATACCAGGGACCAAAACAGTGATCATCAGATGGCCTGTCTAGGGAGTGCACTTTCCGTATGTTGCAAAATCTGAACTTCTTGGCAGTATCAGTAACAACACCAAGAACTGCATTGAAGCTAATCTCAAGCAGTAGTCTCTCACCTGCCTTATGAAGAGGCAGCATTGAACTTCTACTATGCCTAAGATTGCTGTCATCTGTTAATAAATAAAATGTTATATATAATCCAAAATGTATATAATTTCATCAAGATTTTCAGCTTGCAAAGACATCATAAACACCACCTCTCCTAGGAAATATATGCTTTGTAGAGATTGAGCCAAACCCCAAAGGCCTTGATAATTGAAACTGTATGGCCAAATGATTAAGAACATGTAAAAGTGGGGCCACTGGAAGAGTACTACGGTGCCTTTGCAGTTCTATTTCTGCATCAAGCTGTTACTTTCCCATTCATCTGTGGTCATTCACCTCCATTGTCAGAATGTTAGATACATTGCAGACTGACTTAAGTTGACTGTATTGACAGAGACATTACTGATAGGAAATTGGGACTGGTGTGACCACTGAAATACACATATTCCACTTCTTTTATCCACTTTGCTAGCCTATATGCCACCTGATGAAAACTGTTGTCAGTAGATTTCAAAGACAGAGAAATCACCCTTCTGCAAAGCTACATCAAATTCCCCTGTAAGCAAACTCTTCAGCCAGCTGTCTTACATTTTTATATATGTATGTGTATATATGTTTGTGTGTGTATGTGGCTGTGAGGGGAGAATGGGAGGAAGGAAGGGAGGTATATAAAAATATTTGTAGCTGAACTGTGGCATCGGTTCAGCTACAGGAGAAAAAAAGGATGTGAGAATTCCTCCTTTGGCCAAACTGGTTATCTGAGTTTCTCCTTTAAGGTTAGGATATTCATGTTTTCTCAGCTCTCACCTGTTACTGCACAAACCCAATATTTGAATAGGGTCAGTATTTGAATATATGTCTGAATTTGCAGTTGCATTGTCCTATCTCCTCCTTTTAGCAACAAAGAAGCCTGGAGAAACATCTGATTCAGAAGACTGAGTCGACGTTACTTAGGGCTGCTTCTGGGACAGTGAAGCATACCTCCTGCTCAGACTGTGCCTGAGGTTACAACCTAGACATACAATACTTCTTGTCTTTTTTTTTTTCCCCCTATAACTTTGTATTCTGCAGCCAGTTTGGTATCTTTCAAAATTTCAGACCACAATAGCTTTCCTCAAAGAATCTGGCCCTGTCTTTATTAGTGGTAAAATCACTTATTTCATTAGTCTTTAGGTCTTGCTGTTACAGTAAAAGAAATTCTAGGCTCTCCTTTCACAATAAATCATAAGAGTTTTCTTTCCAAATGCAAAGGTTCTAATCTGAAATACTAAATACATTGGTTTTAGATGCCAGTGCATCCCTAAGTCCCAACTCTTCGATGACCACCAAGGAGCTTCAGGAATACTGGAGGAATGAAAAACGCCAGTGCAGACAAGTCAAACTCCTTTTTGAAATCCCATCAACCAGAATTGTAGAGCACCGCTTATCTAAATATGTGGTAAGCTAAGAAACTAATATGTAAGAAGATAATTAATTTTTACTCACTCTACAGGGGTCTGCACAACACACAGCGTGCCTCACTACATGCAAGCCTTACTGAGGGACAAGTTTTGCAAGCCATGATCATACCAAGTAGAATTGTTCTCACGTGGGCATAGCTGGTAGAATCTGCCCCCAAAAAAACCTCTGACAATCAGTTCACAAAATCTGCAGCAGTGGAAAAGTGATATCAAGTAAATTAGTAGCTTGAGTATCCTTAACATCCAGAAGCTTATCAACATGAAGGAAATTCACACAAATATAAAAATATCAAAATAGTTACATTTCCACTGAGCTAGCCTGCTGTAGCAGCTGCATTGCTTTTGTATAACTTCCATATCAGAGGTTTATGTTAGCACAAGTGCAAAATTCTTTGATGTTCACAAAGTAAGACATCCTCCAGCTACATCACTTGGGATCATTCCCCTTTCCTACCTAGAGCTCCATTAGATGGCATATTTCTGTCCTATATTTAAGGTGAAACATCAGGATGAGGGACAGGAATAACAGAACAGGCTGGATTTTTGTATCTTTACTCACAGTACTGAGACTTGGGTTTTATTTCTGATTCTGCTCCTGGCCTTCAGGAGGACTGATCTAGAGCAAGTCTCTTTCAGTACTCCTGTGAAATTCAGATAGGGATGTTTTCCTTGTTTGCAACAACCTCTGAAAGCTGTAGATAAAAAATGCTAAGAATCATACCAGTGTTGCTGATACTGAGTGATGCAGCTCAGTAGAATTTGAAGTAGGTAAATGTTCTGGAGACTGCCCTAACGTCTTGTTGCATGCTATACACACCTACCTAGATGCTGCCATTCTTGCATACAGTCAATAATATCCAGCTTGCTGAATAGTTAAAAATTATTTTAGTATAACTATACGAGAAAAAGAGTATCATTTGGTGTATGTGCAAGTAGTTAAACAGTTGTAAGTCACACGCCTAGGCAGAAAGATTTACTTTACAATAAAATTTAGCCAATTTGAATGATAGTCTAATTAAATGGTATTTCTTCCCTTTTTCATGCACACTCCACAAACAAAAAAACCCAAGTACTTGTAAATTATTCACGTAGCTGCCCTTTATAAAGTGATAGCTTAAAAAATTACTCTTATGATTGTTTTGGATATGCATCAGGCATATATACCCTTTTCAGCAGGGAGCAGGACAAGATGTAGGAAAATGCCACTGTGCTTACAAATGAAAACCAATCAGAAAAGTCAGCTCAAATTTAGAAACCTTTCAAGGAGTGCCTGTAAAGATCATTTATGAAGATTAAAAGATAATTTCTCTTTAAGGAAAAACAAGGAAGATAATCAGACAGACACTAGTGCTAGTACTGGTTTGCACCCTTCAACAACAGCCAAGAAAACAACTGGCATGAGCAGAACTGCTCCAGTTCCTGTATAATTCAATGGGAGCAGGGTGAAGGTGAATGTGAACGTGGTCATTGTCCAAAAGCCAGCAAGGTCAACAATCCATGTCCTTAGCTGGTGTACAGTGACACAGTTAAGCTGGCCTCAGTGGAGCTCCACTGGTTTACGCATATGAGGGATCTGGCCCTTCCTCAACATCATTATGCTTGGATCAGGACCAGAAGATAATCTATTTGTACAACACATAATACACAATTTTATTTTGCAGCTATTTTTCTAATACCACATTTATTATAGTCATTTTGAGGCTAGTGAAGAGCTGAGGAAGACATACTCTTGAGTACTGTTAATGTGGGACAGCGTTGCTGTTAGCTGTTAGTGAAGGATTTTGGATAGCAAACAGATTTTTATAGAAATGTCATTTTTCTTTTTTTTTGCATTATTTATATGCCAAGTAAGTTTGAATAACAGGACAATGATTTAGAGGGGGAAAAAGGTTTTGGAGTTGCTCCATCTTACTTTTGCACACATCAAATATTACTGCCAAATACTCCCTCTTCTTTCACAGCATTAATAACACCCCCAAATCCCTAGAAATGTCTGATACAAACAACATTTCTGAGTATTACAACCAATGTAAAATAGATTACATTCAACATTAAGTCTAGGAAATCAATTCAGTTCACTGAAGATGATTGATTGCAGAAGCCATGGCTGCTAGAAACAAACTAAAACTACAGAAATGCTTTGTAAGTGATTTTTTACGTGCTTCAGTCTGCTGCTAGCTCACCATTCCCAGCACCTCATAGGATGGGATCTGCTAGCGTATTGTTTATCTACAACTTATTTACATGCTAAGGCTAAGCCTGGTGACAAAAGTCCAAAACAACAGGAGGTGGGAATTATTAATTTGATGGCTGCAGATTTCAAAAATCAGGTCTACAGTGAGCATGCACCATAATCTCAGACAGCAATTAACTTACAGCACTGCTGTAAGCCATAGGAGTAGACAAGGTTACACACATAAAATTGGTGCAGGAAGGTTTTGGCTGGTGGAATATAAAAGCACAATGTCTTTTTAAAGCAATAACAGACAAAATCTGACTGCACTGGAGCTAGAATGGTCCTTCTCATGCTTATTTTTCTGTTTTATTCTGTTTAGATGTATAAAATCATCATTTTGCAAACAGGGACTTTTGACAGCAACAAGTCTGTAATTGAACGGCGTTATTCAGATTTTGAGAAACTGCACAGAAATCTGCTGGCGGAGTTTAGTGAAGAAATGGAAGATGTGACCTTTCCCAAAAAAACTCTAACAGGGAACTTCACAGAAGAAATAATCAACGAGAGAAAATTAGCCTTCAAGGACTACCTGAGACTTCTATATTCTATGAAATATATTCGAAGATCAAAAAAATTTATTGACTTTTTAACAAGGCCAGAGCTTCAGGAAGCATATGGTTGCCTGCGGGGTGGCCAGTACACCAAAGCTTTGGAAATCCTTTTAGAAGTCATCGGTCTGCAGGAAAGGCTGACGAGAGGCAACCCTGTCTCAGTTGTCCCTACTCTCTGTGCTATTGTGGTGTGCCACAAGGACCTGGAAAACCCAGCAAGTGCCTTTGAATATGGAGAAAAAGCTCTATCACGCCTTCGTATGTATACCAGCCACAGGTATTATATTCCATTGTTAGAAACAATGATCACTTTGGCATATGAACTTGGCAAGGATTTTCTGTCTTTGCAAGAAAAACTGGAAGAATGGAAGGCAAAAAAAGATCCCATACGGGTTTTTACCCTGAAAGAACTTGCAGTTCGGGAGTATGTACAATGAATACAGGAAACAATTTCATTAAAGAACAAAGCTGTCAGGTCCTTTTCCTGAACACAAACTCTTGAAAGAGTAAGAACTGGAAATTACCTGTGTGGCTAACATAACTTTATACTAATAGAAAAAAATTAAGTATCTTTCATGTTCAAAAGGGACATTAACATTTATGTTGGAAAATATTATATTTACTCTACAGATATGAAGCGTACCTAAGCTTAGTAAGGTTTTTGGAAAGAAATTTGCAACAAGAAATCATTTATGATCTGCTTATTTTGAACATAGCCTATTTTGTGTGAAAAGCCACAATACGAAAATACAATGAATAAGGCATTTACGAATCTGCAGAATCAGAGGCATTGCTTGCTCATGTGGAAACTACTTCCTTTCAAGAGAAATATCTTCTCAGTCCATGTAATCTAAAGGACGCATCCTCAGACACTGAATGTAGTTTTTTACTCCTCCAGCTGAAGCCTGGTCAGACAATTGTAATTTCCGAGAATGATGGGATTGGTCCTGTTCCCACTGAAGTCAACTGCTGTCACTTTTGGTAGGAGCAAAAAATACAAGTCATGATCATTCCATCAGAGATGAGGGAATATGTTTCACTTCCCTTTTGTAGCTGATACAGTTTTATGACTTATATTGAAGGCACATTCTTGTTTGGGGTGATCTTTGAGTACAGCTCTGACCACCATAGAAAATTAATACCACATGCGCTATATACATAATGGAAAGGAACCACAGAAGGGTGCTGTTGAGAACATCTGGCTGATATAATGCTAGCATTTAATTCTGATAATCAGGCTATGAGACACGTGGTTAACAAGCAGTCTGTGTTAAGCATGTGCTTCCCTGTTGCCTTTCAGAGGTTTACGTAAATTGGGCACTGCCTTAGTTTTACAGCCTGGTACACCATGCAAATATCATCTTGATGGCACTGTGATATTACAGCTAATTCTTTCAGGGATCCAACCCACATACACAAATACTGAGATTATCTTGGCCCTAACACTCCTGTGAAAGCTTCCTAAGAGCTGAGAAAGTCTCTATTACCTGCTTTGGCAATTTCCCTCAACTCTATTATCTCTCCCATACACTTACGTTAACAATCTGGTAAATTAATTCTCATAAATATTGTAATTAACAGGTCATGCCAGCATGGGTCATTATTCTCCACTGAACATAGTCTGCTGAGTACTTTCAGGCCTGTACTCCAGGTACAGATACTACATGCATCACAATGACACTCTCTATAAATTAGGAATAACTGTATTAACTTACGTCCCAGACACATAAAAGAATCAGCTAATTGAAAGTGCACTGAACCTGAAAAAAATTACTGTGCACTGTTAAAGAAGGATGGCTTGGAAAAAATACAGAATAATAGGAGTATGTAGGGTAGAAAGTTAATATTTTAAGTAGCTATTAACAGCTAGGCATTAAACTCAAAATATGTGGCTTATTTGTTATTTAACAATTATTATTTTTTCTAGTTATAACAGAAGTAAGAGAATTAAGAGTAATTAAGAGACTTAAGGACTAATCTTCCCACAATACACCATATTGCAGTATAGTTAAAATGGATCAAAGGTGACACCTTCGGGGATTATGTCTGAATCAGTAACAAAGTGGTAAAGAAGAAAGCATTGTCCGGGGTCTTCATCACACTCAGGTGACTTGGAGTTAAGGCAGAAAGGAAGCATGGCCATCACGCTGCTCTATGTCCACAGCAGTTTGTGGTGAAAGACCAAAAGAATAGGGAAAAATAATTTCTGCCCTTTTGCTCACTCTCCTCATTGTGTGCAGCGTCCCAGGCACAGCTGCCTTGGATTCTCCTCAGGTTCCTATGGGAATGTCTGTGAGTAGCTAATTGTGTCCACAGACCCTCACCCTACAGCTGACTACAAGAGTAGAGAGTCCATAAGTACATCCTGTCTAGCAAGGACATGTACCAGGAAAGCAGCACATCAAAGAGATCTTACTCAACCTTTACTTGTGGTAATGCTGTAACTTTCCATCTCTGAAGGATTAACTGATCCAAAACTAACCGATTTTTGTTGGCATGGCAGTGCACAGAATATGAGGAGGTGCTCTTTGGCTAAGAGAAAAATTTACATAATTCAAAAGGCACTAAAATAAACAGTGCCACCACCCCACCCCACTCCACCCCTGTTTTGTTGGTATAAGCCAAATTTCATCTGAGAATGCTTTTCCATACTAGCAGAGTACTAGCAGTTTTGTCACCAAATAGTCCTAGAATAGGTCACTTTGTCCATATCCACCAGAAGGCAGAGGTCAGTCTTCTCGTAAATAAAAAAATACAGGAATGGTGTGAAGAAAGAGCAATGTGTCTGTTGGATAGTTCCACCACACTGAACTTCTTTAATGGAGAGCCTTTTTAGTGTGGCATCTGTGGCAACCAGTCAGCCACAAGGTCTTCAGAGCTACTCAGGAAGAACATATCATCTGCCTCACTCAGAGGGCTGATTTCAAGTCTTGCTGCTTTGCTATTTCCAGTCAGGCCCCTTCATGTATGAATCGCAGAGCCTACAGCATGTGTCATCAGAGGGCCAAGTGTAGTGTTCATAAAATCAGTTTGTGATTTCATTACTGTTAGAATACAACAAAATTAAAATCTCCCCCGACAATTCAACCTCCCCCAAGCAAATCATGTATGTATTCACTTCCTACAAATGTAGAGCTTGTGACCTTCAGATTTATTAATCTCTTCAGAGATGGCATTGAAAATATTTGGAAAGAGAAAGCTAGTACAATGGTAGCAATGAATGGGGACCCACGGGGCCTGGATTTCACCTGGAGCTCTGCCACAGAATTGGTCTGAACTTTGCACAAGTAACTTAACCTCTGTGCCCCTATTTCCTCACCCATTACTTCCCCAATAAAGTTTCCTTATTTAGTACTCACTTTTTCATTCCTCATTTTCAGTACTACTGAACAGAAAAGCTGTGCAACTTCAGCAAATAAGTTAACTCCAACATTTAACTTAGAAATGTGCATTGGGATGGAGGCAATTTTGATTTATACAAGCCTATTTAATTTCTTGAAGATATCTTGAAATGGAAGAGAACTTAGAGGCAGTAGGTTGCCAAACCTGTGTGTGTACTGTTGATTGTACAAAGTTTCTTACTAATGCAATCTTATTTTAGAATCAGGCATCACTTTTCCTATGCACTAGAAAATTACAAAATTATTTATTGCACTGGACTGTAGTGAGACCACACTGGCTTATCAAATCCATAGGCAATCAGACGGTTCTGATTTCCTAGCTATGTACTCTCAGAGACTGGTTGGACCTGCCAAAAGAATTCTGCTTTCATTTACTTACATTTCGAAAGTCAACTTCTGTGTATTCTTTTTCACTTGATTCTTACAGCAAAGTGAGTATTGAGCAGTTACATGAAACTAAACTAAAAGGTAATGGCATTCTGGTTCCCATACTGACCCTACTATCTTCCACTTGGAATGACAGCCTGCAAAAATCGGTTTCCCTCTGCCTTACATGTGACTTTATCTTCCACAGTTAAAAATATGGTAGCCAGGTAGGGCAGACTTCCTGCAGGGAGTGAGAGAAGATTAGTCTGTTTCCCCATTAACATTGCCTGGTGCAGGGATACAGTAGTGGCTGCAGAGCCCCCATTCATTAATTTAATCTGTCCTGGCTTTTTCATAAGATGTATAAAAATTAAATGGGTACTCTCCATCTGCCACCACATCTTGTTTTTCCTCTGAATAATGTTTTAAGGATAGCTTAAAAAGGAAATAGCTACATCTTCCTGTCTTGCTTCTCTATTGCCCTTCCTTAGCTCTTGTTAAGAAGCCATTGGAGAAACAATGACTAAAATCCTTGTGCACTCTCCATGGGGTTTGCATGCTGTCCCCAGAGTACACATCCCACCTCTCCAGGTGCCAGGCCAACAAAAGTGAATAACACTGTATCAGTGAAGCTATTTCGGAAGAAGAAAACTCTGACACTACCACATATTGCCAACGTGACACCCATCTATAAGAAAGGCCAGGAGGAGGATCCGGGGAACTACAGGCCTGTCAGCCTGACGTCAGTGCCAGGGAAGATTATGGAGCGGTTCGTCTTGGGTATGCTCAATGAGCACGTTCAAAACAACCAGGGGATCAGGCCCAGCCAGCACGGGTTCATGAAAGGCTGGTCCTGTTTGACCAACCAGATCTCCTTCTATGACCGGG
>VZTL01051966.1:0-10468 GCA_013400535.1 Scopus umbretta | reverse complement strand
AGCCTGACAAAAATATTTAGGATTCACACTTCCTAATTAAATACCTAAATCCATATACTTTTGTCAGGCACTTAAAAACCTTTCTAAATATGGTTCACAGGATTTTAGTACGCCAAAACTACTGAAGTACTTAACAAAAATCCTTTCTGTTATTTTCAGTGTTTAAAGCAAAAGTGCTCTCCACCCCCAAGCTACTTAAGAGACAAATGGAATGCTGCCATGCTGCAGAAGACATGTAAAGGGATAAAAATGAGGTGTGGTTTTATATGAAAAAAGCCCCCTCTACATGTCACTGATAAGGCAAACATACTCTTGCATCATGCAGCACTGTCACTGTCTTACAGTCACAACACCTATGTCCTTGGTTAAAACACTTTTTGCTCACAGCTGCTTCGAATTTAACTTTGAAAGAAACTTTATTTATAGTGAAGCTAGCAAGTTTTATCTGAAGACAGCGCATTGCATTTTAACTTCATTGAGATATGTGAACTGTGCAGTCACGTAACTAAACCTGCTAAGTAAGCTGTTTCTACTTCTACTTGGCTAAGCATCAGGAATAGCAGTGGTTTCTGGTTATTCAAACTGCAGGATCTAATAGGAATGCAATAGCGTCTACAAGCCGTGTTAGTACTTACATCCAAGCTTCCTTCACTTGTAGATGCAGAACTAAAAACATCCTCCTCACCACAATCTCTGTTCATCCTCAAGTGTTCTTCTGTCTGCAACACAAACAAGTATCCTACACAGCAGCAGCAAAGGAAACAAAACAGCAAAAACATGCCAGAGCAAAGCATCAAACCTCATCACAGAACCAAGACAAACTGTGTCAGTAGTGCTAGACCCGACTGCCGAAAAACTCTGATGTAGCCTGCAAAATTTCTCTGATGTAGGCAAGGCCCTAAGAAAACCATTAGCAGAAAGTTTTAAGAAAAAAGAATATGAAGACACAGAACAATTCTTGGGCAAGGAGGAAAACAGGCAGTAAGCAACTCCTGTAGCACCAGGGATCAGATATGCCCACAGACACAGGGGAACAAGCAGACAACTTTTTCCCTGCCACTTGTCAATGACAGGAGTGTTTTTGTGTGCTATATGCCCTACTTAAGCCGAGATCCCATGATTGTCTGCACAGGACCTCTGCTCTACTGGATTGCTTAGCGGTGCCAATTTGATCTGGATTTAGCCTCAGGCACATGACTACATTTCACATCAAAAAGGTACGGAGTTCATGCCACCTTTATGTTTTTTCTGCCAGCTGCAGGAGAACAGAGGGTAACTGATCCAGCATAAAATTAGAATGGAGAGAACAAGATGATACCTGATCTGGCATTAAGCCTGCCAGTACAAAGTTAACCAAAGAAATACTTTCAACAAATTTGTATTAACCAAGAGAACAGGACTCTGCTTTCGTTCTGTGTCATGGTGTTTTTAATACAGCAGAAAGTTTTTTTCAAAAAGTTGGATCTAGTATATTGTCATGCCACAATTACTGCTTTCAGTGAGCTAGCTGAGAAAGCAAGCCATGTGTGTGGGCATGGAAATCTGAGCATAGGCCTGTAGCATACAGTGACACCTGATCCAGGACAATTTGCAGCACAGGCTAACACTCTTCTTCCCTTGCAAAAGAAACTGCCTCCCCCTTGTAAATGCTTGCAGCTCTGCAGCGCTATGGCTGTGCAAGACTTTGGACTAGTCTTGCTATCAACTAGTTCTAAAATACAGGGTCTGCAAGACCACACACACACACAGAATCACTGCAAATCATAATGCAAACAGAGGAAAAATAAAACAAATAAGCAGAACCAACTTAAGTCCTGTGGACGAGTAAAAATGCAAGAATAACTGTAAGAAGCAGAGTTTAGGAACTCTGGGCCTTTGATTCCAGTGCCTGGAAATCACAGGGCGTCCCACCATATAATCTCTTCAGAAACCTACCAAATCCTTTCTTAAGAGATCTTAATAAATTTGCCCTCATCCTGCTAAGTCCCTTCAGCAGTTTCACTGCTGTTTTAGCTAGAAATCTTCCACAACACCAAGCTATATGTATTATGGCCAGATAACACCTACTTGCTCCTGTGTGCTGTGCTATTCTTCAGTTCTGAGTAATTCTTCCATCTATGTGGGTTCAACTCCTAGAAGTTTGTATTGAAAAGGCAACAAGGACTTCCTTGCTGGATTAAACAAAGTGGTTGTTCTAGTTTCTTTTCCTACAGAGTATTTGTCATTTGAAAGTAAGGGTCCAATAAAGAAATGACCAAGAAAAGTGAATTAACTTGTCAGAACTAGCAGCAAGAAAGACTTACACCTTTACCTCAGACTTAGAAGCTGTTTTTCGTCCTTGTTTGTATGTATAGTTCCTACTTTTTCCATGTCAAAGACTACTTGTAACTTGTTAATTAATCCTCAATATCCTTAGCATCTATTAAAATTTGTATTTTAAAACCCCTCAGAGTATCACCTCCTATGTCTCTGATTAACAAGGATGAGGAAAAGAATAGGAAAAAAGAGAGGAGTTTGCCATCTTGGGACACTCATCCCAAACTCAGCTGTGGGAAACCCACTGCAGTAACCACAGAACTGGGATGCTTCATAGCATCTTTTTCTAAGGTTGCAAGCATACATATTTTACAAGTTAAATCTGAGCTGTTTCAGGAGTTAGAACTCCAAGAGCACACACTTCCTATTGCAGTTCAGGAAAATGGAATCTGAGGACAAACTATAATGCAGAAACTGCGTGCTGTAACGTAATTGGTTCTTCCAGAGGAACTATAGCCCCGCAGCATGCTCTATAGAGGCTCAAGCTGAGCTCCCTTGTTTACTCGATTCTGCCAGGCAGACACAGCATTATTCCTACAGTTATGCTTTTGTTCCCTTATAAATGTGAAATATTTTCTTACGGAGTATAAACACTCTGAAAGTGACTGACTTCCTATCTCATAAAATACAGTTTCCATGTGTCCTTTTAAGATGTTAAGAATAGCTCAGCATCCATGACAGATGAGATTTTTCAACACAGTAATTCCCAGTGCCCATAAAGGAAGTTACTACCCAGCAAAAGCACTCCAAATCTGATCATAATCAAAAGGGCAGAGAACTAACAGATATTTTAGAAAGCTTTCAGAGTTTTAAAAAGATGACTGAGAAGACTGGAAGGGTAAGTGAAACACTGGTCCATTAACAAGCGTATGTTTCTTAGTACCAGTTAATCAGACACACATTTTGATTTCACTGCAAAAGCCTTGGAGGGCTTTTTAAACCAGACAAAAGAAAATTCTCTTTTTACTCTGACACCCCAGAGTATTAAATACTTTACAATCAAATTCAGTTGACACTGACATTTGTAGCAAAGGACACAAAAAGTATGAAGTTAAAAGCCCAGTATGTTTTATGTTCTTGAGTTAGAAAGTTTTTCTGTATTTGGTTTCTGTAATGAATGACAAGTTTTTCATAAAGGCATTTCAGCAGAAGAAAATTATTTTATACAAAATTTCCTTTTTAATTTTCCCAATTCAAGATTAAAAACAAAGTTAAAAATGCCTAACATGCACCCCAGCAGATACTGATCCTTCAGTTTATTACTCCTTTTAGCACTGCAAGTTATTTCTTCTACACCTGATTCATTGGTTTTACAGACTTGGAGATGGCAATAGCATGACTGCACAGAGCTTCCTAAAGATATAAATGCTTTAAAACAGATTATCACCCATGCACAGAAGAGTTAATATGACACTTCTACTTGATATCTTACTGTATTCTATATTACATCAGTTCTTTCACAAATCCATTTTGTCATCTAAGCACTGCTAATAAGTGGACATAAGTTGCTTGAAGCTACTGCTCTTCGTTAACACTTACTGAACCCACAGCATTTAACAAAAATAAAACTGTAAATGGTCAACGTGCCTGACTTCTTCAAAAAGCAGCTGGTATCTCCATCAGGCTGCACTGATTAAATGTAGCTTATGCCTCTGCTAACAGATAACTCCTTGGAAGAAGAAAAAAAAGGAAGAAAGAGAAAACAAAAACACCAAACAAACACCACCACCCACAGCCAAAATACATTTGGAAAGAAAACAATTCTCTTTAGTGAGGGAGCACACTGCTGAACACTTACCTTGCTGCTTCTTCTATCAGCTTTAAACAATCCCAGAAGTCTCGTCTTTTCTTTTTCTATCGCATCATTGCTTACTGAAGCCTTTCGATTTGGTTCTGAAAAAATAACAGAATATTTTTTACACTTCTGAAATAAAGATTCAGAAAAATCAGTATTTTAAAACATCCTGGATTAATGCTCTATTTTTCTGAGCTGGAGCTGTTATGAACTGAATTACCTAAGTAACAGCCAGATCCTACACTTTCTTTTTCATCAAACTTTTAAATTGTTCCGAGTTTGTTTCAAAATCTAATGGAGGCAAATGGAATAATTGAATAAATGTCAGTTAAGTTTTCAACCACAATTTAGTAATCCTTATTAAAAGGCAAAACATGAGCAAGTTGCTTAGTCTTTGGAAATGCTTGTTAGAGGTCCCATTTAAAACTCATGGAGTAGTCTAATACCTTAAAAAAAGACTTTTCAAAAAGATGATGGTGAGTATCTTTAACAATCCACAGGCATGACTTAACACAGTGAAGTTAATACAAAGACTCTCAACGTGGATTTGGATAAAGCTCCATGAAGAGGAAAGAGACCTTTCCCCTGGAAAAAGGGCTCTCTTTAGACCTTAAACCGGCTGGTCATGGTCATCTTTTCTTGTCTTGGTGCCTCTAATTCAGGTGGGAAAAGAGGCAAGTTCATATGCATTTCAGGCTGTAAGAGCTCAAACATGCGTGTCCTCCTTGAACCAGCTAAGGACCTGTATGAATTCTCAGACCCTTTAGTCTCCCTTCAATTTCCCCCATACCAGCTGAGGTGGCAACCTGACAAGGTCATGCATTACAGGGAACAATCATTGGTTTGACATTCAATATACAGGCTGTAAAGCTCTCCCACTTCTTTTAATGGACACTGCATAATGTTATAAAGACTTCTCCATGGTTCCAAGCACATCAGAGTATCCCACTAGCATGCAGAAAATTTAATGTACAGAGAAAAACTGCTTTCTCCTGTAAATATTTGCTTTATCTGTTTAGTAACAATTAAGAAGCAAATGCAAAATGACTTGTTTGCTGACACAAAATAAAGGTTTACTTCACAAAAAACCCCTCATCCCAGAACTCCTGTAAACTGATTTGCATTTCACACAAAGCACACAGATCACACTGTCTATCAACAGTCAGGTGTTAGGAGGTGTTAAATACACACAGTAATTCAAAGCACAGTAGAATAGTAAAGATGATGAACCCAGAGGAAAACAGGGAGAAACTATCCTTAAGAAAGGCTGCAACTCCACTGCAAAAAAATACAGTAATAAATTAATATCTTTCTCAAATACTAAGCACTGCCTATGCTTATTAACAGAAACTGCTGTTTTTCTACTCGGGGCTGGGCTGCAACTGTATGTGGATTATGAATCCCTTACATAGTATTCAACTACGAGCTATGTCAGTAACTGCTGATCATCAACATTACCATTAAACACTGTATAATCCCAATAAATTGGGATTTTAAACAGAGCATATAATCTCAAAACAATAAGGCATCTTTATAAATCTGTGTCAATTTTTCTTAAATAAGTACAGTAGATATTCTCTTTAGTATTATACTCTGTAGAAGAGGAAGCCACAGCAAGTAACGACAGGGGATTAGGGGGGAAAGTACTGGCATTAGTGAAGCCAAGAGGCAACAGGCTATGGAGCTAAGATTCTCTTGATGGCTATCGCCTATCGGAGGTGGACCTCCTTCCTTCCTGAAAATTTAAAGAAGTTAGCCAGTTTTATTTTGGTTGTGTTTACTAGTAATGCAAAGAAGTAAAGCCAGTTACAAATCAACCATATCTTTCTTGAGGATAACTAATTTATGCAACGTATTACAACAGACTCAGTGGGGGAAAAGGATATACTAAATACACATTTTACGCCTAACTAGAAGGAGAAGCAGCAACGTAATCTAACCAAACTTCACTTATCATAGCAATTAGAAGTCAGCATCTATTCAGAGTTATGCAACGTACATACATAGGTTTGATATTAAAATGCTTCATTGCATGTAAATTGAAATTAGTGGAAGATCTCATAGATCTCAAAATATTCTGTCTTTGTTACTACTAAATTTTGAACCCAAGAGACCTCCGAAATGCTAGTATTTCTGAAATTCAGCTAATCATGCTTTAAGTAACCTGAAAAGGCTTGGGATCGGTATAGAAACATACCATACCACGCAACAGTTAAATGACATGACAGGATTTGTTAATTGCTGGCATTTTAATGGCAATTACTGAAGAAACAGTATGCACAGAAGTGTGTTTGTTCTGACCAAAAGCGCAGACATGTAAACAACACTTTGCAAAAGACAACACGGATCAAAAATAGTTAGTTTCTCTACAGCACTTTACATGACATTCTTAAAGATCCATCTACCAAACCCACATTAAACATAGTGCAAAGAGAGAGACTTTTTGTTTCCCTCAGCAGCATTGTACAGTACCTCTATAGTTCAGAGAAGGTTCAGACTGAGTTTTTGATGGAGGAACTGGAAAAGGCAGGCAATGAAAGGACAAGAGAAGACATATTAAAATTCTAATATTGCCTTGTAAGCCACAACTTTCATTAATTACTCCTAGTATTTGTTTTCCTAAGCATTACAGAAAAAAGTGCCGACCAACAACAAACATGCAGAGCTGCTACTAGAGGCAGTTTAGCTGCCTTTGTATTCATTCCCAATTCACTCGTGAAGCTGCTTCAACTGCTAAATTGAATTATGTAGGCAGGTGGCAGCAGAGCTTGTCTTTTAATAATCTTTCAGCACTGGGTATTTCTGTTTCAGGGAAGGAGAGAATGACGAGCATGAAGTTTTTCTAGAACCTGCTCTTACAAGCACAGCCGATGCTTTCAGCACCTCTGATGCCTTACTCGTTAGTGGGAATGTGTTTTAAAAATCTGTCTGTTCTGATAACTAAGCAGGCTGGACGTCTACTCAATGCACAATTAATAGACCAACTGCTACTGAAACCAATGGGATTATTCCTCTGGGAGATTACAGATGAGAACATGGGAGGAAGAAATTTGCTGGATCAAAGGAAACCTTTTGTAAATTTTACATGTATTTACCAGTTTTCTCATCAGACACCATGGTGCAGAATAAGAGGAAGGCAGAAAAGGCTGAAATACACTCAGAATCAGGGGGATTTTATCGTAATGAAAGGTATACTGAAAGGTTAAAAAAGAATAAAATATTAAAAAAATTCTGATGCAGAGAGCAGCACACTATGAAGTGCTGTATCATTTGCTGCTATAATCCCAGCCCTGAAGTAAAGTCTTGGTTTTGACTGTACAGGCAACAACTGGATTTCAGGACCAATACTGCACTACTATATACACCATCACTTTCATTTTAAAGGAAAAGAGTTTAAGGAAGGCTTAGGCTAATTACTCTGTAAGTTGTCCCTGAAGCATGCTGAATGAATCCTGTTGAATACTCTTCATGTTCACTATGTCGCTCCAAAATGGTTAGCTTAATTACAGTAAACATATCTTAAAAAAACCCAAACAAACACACAATTGAGTTATGACACGTTGTCAACCACTTCTTTGAGCATCCTAACAATTCAAAGGAAAAGAAGACATTTAGTTTACTTAAAAGTCTAAACTCACAGAAATTTGATTCACACAGGGGTAGAACTGTCACTTACCAAAGGAGTTTGAAAGAAGAGACAGAATGTCAACATAAATAAATAACTGTATAAATAAAAAATAAGCCTGCTGCTCAGCACCTACAAGACTGACGTTATCTGAACAATAAATAAGGATATTTACTGTGCTGGAAGTGATACCAATTGAGACAAACTGCAGGAGACAATTTTAATGAATATCACTTTCTGACCTCAAAGGAAGTAGCGCTTGTCTGTGTGTATTTTTAAAGCAGGTGTATGTGAAAGCACATTGCATAATTATGCTATTTGAATACACAGTCGGGCTGATAAAACTCAAGCCCAAGAAGCTGCCGCTACAGTATCATCTACAAGAACAGTAAGTGAGGGTGAATAAACAAGAGAACAAAATTTAAATACCTCTTCGCTTCTCTTCACTACACCGTCAACAACTT
Organism: Scopus umbretta; assembly: GCA_013400535.1. Classification (NCBI taxonomy): domain Eukaryota; kingdom Metazoa; phylum Chordata; class Aves; order Pelecaniformes; family Scopidae; genus Scopus; species Scopus umbretta. The sequence goes on along the minus strand of VZTL01051966.1, from coordinate 2,268 downwards.
CGCTCCTTGGAGGAACCGTCTCCGAACCTACCCACTGTCTGTTTCTCACAAGCCCAGGTCTGTCGCCTCTGCCTCTCAGCTTTCCCAGCTGCCATGACTATGGCATGTCTCTTCTTTCCTTCTCTCCAACCCGCAGCACAGGTAGGTGACAGGCTCTGCCTGGACGAGGCCCCCGTGTCACGCAGACCTGTACCGACAGCAGCTCCAGGAGGCAGAAAAGCTCCTCCTTGTGCCCTGCCCCGGGCCAACCTGCGCCCTGCCAGGGGCCAGCCCAGCCTGGCATGGCCAGAGAGCAGCCAGGGACGGCTGGGCATGCTACTGTCCTGGCTGCTGCTCTGGGCATGGCTCACCGAACAAACCCACGCTGCTCTCCGGACTGAGGTGTCACTGCTGTTTCAGCCGGGCCCCAAAGGAACAAGAGCACAAATGCTTTTAAGTTGCCCATAACATTGTTGGCACATCGTCTAACCCTGCAGCGACTGCTTTCAGTCTCAGCTCACCTCTTTTTCTGTCCCAGGCGTACAGCTCCTTTATCCCCAGCTCCTCCAAGGACTTGGTAAGCTCCAGCTCCTCCCCAGTGATGCCATCTCGCAGAAGAACAACGTGCTCTTGACTGACTTCACACTTCTCACAAATAGCTGGGATGATGTTGTGGAGAGGCACCTCTGGACTAACTCGAACCACAGCCTTCTGCGTCTTCAGGTAGTTCACTACCAGCCTCACAGACTTCTGCGGAAACAAACACAAACTCTCAGCCCTACCTCTGTGATGGCTAGGCTCTCTTACAATGAGAAAGGCATTGGGGACTTCCATATTGTCTTGAGTCCTCCTAGGCAAACTGACCCCACATGCACACTATTGCAAAAAATGTTATTAAAAAACTTTAAAATCTCAGAACTTCCCTATCACTAAGGAGACATTAAAAGAACAGGCAAACAAGGAAAAGGAATCAGAGGCAGCTGTAATTTATTAATATTTACAAGTACCGCTCTGAAAGGCGTGACAGTGTAATTAGCCATACTGATTCACAATAATAAAAATTTCAGCAAACATATTTAGAAAATGGCTACTTCTGAATCTTCACAATACTGTGAAATACATTTATTAACGATCAGTATTCTCCCCTATCTTCAATAAAGACACCAAACAAAATACCACAAAAACCCTACCTACCTCCTCCAATCCCACAACCCTCATTTCAGCCACTGCTGCACATTTCAATCACTCTGGTCTTCTTATAAGAACAGATTTCCATCTATCCAATGACATGTAATATAACATTTTGTCTAAATGCTGGAGTCCAGACTGATACCTGCTAGTTTGAGTGAAAATAGTTAAGCTAGTAAAGCAGGTGATAGTCAGTCGCAAGCCTCTCTCATCTGGTTTGAAGATTCAAAGACTGAAAGAACTACCTGAAATCACAGGAATGAAATTATATTTCATGGCACCATTTTAACCCGACAGAGTACTGACCTCAGGGACCCTTGGCAGAGGTCGCTTCGCCTTCTCTTCGGGAACCTTCTCTTTCAGAAGTACTGTCTGTACGTCCAGTGCTCCTATCAAAGTGTTTGGCTTGTAACTCAGAGGTTGTTGAGTTCCCGAAGATTTCAGTTCAAGGCTATGTTGGGATGGATTTAACCGATACTGGCTGCATAAATCAACCAACAGATCCATCACAGCTTTACTGCAGGGAAGAAAGGCATTCACCATTAGCATGAGAAAAAGTAGTTCCTAAAAATTTACCTCAGTTTTAATAATGGAGAAAAAAAGCTGTGGATGTGTCACTAGTTAACCATCTCTGGGAGGGAATAGTGCTAATGCTTTGAAATGCTAAACAGATCAGATAAAATGTTAGGAATTAAATATATTCCCACTTCAGTGTGTGTTTATGAGCTGGCAATTAACTATTCACTACAAGGCAGACAACAGTGGCAATAATTGCACTAACAAACATAAGCCAAGAGTGGACAAAGTGCACCTCATCTGATAAATTCATACATTAAATTCTCCAATTCAAACCCTGTTCTTTAACATGAAGACAAGTTATAAATAAATCATGCACTCACAATACATTAAGCTCTACCTAGATTTAAACCATCACATAACACAACTCAAAATGAAGGATTTCAATCTGGAACAAAAGGTAGACAGGATTTTTTTTTCCAGCTTACAACTCTGTGTGTTGTCCTTCCCTGCCCCAATCCATGTGACACCAGCAATATTCCCAAGTAGAAGACATCCCTTCCATATTGTCCTAGTTTCAGCTGG
>VZTL01051959.1:1970-13006 GCA_013400535.1 Scopus umbretta | reverse complement strand
TGTCACTGATGGGCTTTGCCTTGGCCTGCGGCAGGTCCATCTCTGAGCTGGCTGGCATTGCCTCTATTGGACAGAGGGGAAGCTTCTAGCAGCTTCTCACAGAAGCCACCCCTGTAGCCCCCCCTCCCCATCCTGCTGCCCTGCTCCCCAAACCTTGCCGCACAAACCCAAGACAATAGTGTTAGTTTTGCAGTTGTTTGTAGTTGGGCGTTACTAGAATTTCATCCCCTTTTTTTTAATTGCAGATTTTGTAAAGATAATTTTGACCGAGACTACAAGGCAACCATTGGAGTGGATTTTGAAATTGAACGTTTTGAAATAATTGGAATACCATACAATCTCCAGATGTAAGTTGAAACAGTGTGGTTAAGTATTGCATGGAGTACGATCTCAGCAGAGCTTGAATTGCTGCAGGCTCTAGTGGAATAAAGATTTAAAAAAACTAATAAAATTGCACAAAGAATAATGTGATCTGAAAAACAGGTTCTGCACCTGGACTTGTGGTTTGAGTAAAAATTGTAGTCTCTTTGATTTCTAGGGATTTTAGGGATTTTCTTCCCTAAAAATTATTATATGTTTGTTAATGAAAATTCATCTTGGATGTCTCGTGCTATTTCAGCGGAGTTCTGCCTTTTTAAGTCAAATTTCTTGAAAGTGAAGTGGAAGTTTTGCCACAGACTTTCTCCTGTTTTACTGTTACACCATTTTGTCATTTGAGTTTAGTGGTCCCAATGAGCACTGAACTTGGCTTTAGTGGGCATTTTATTTCCGCAGCCGTTGAAATTAATGTTAAGGTGTCCAATGATTTCAGCATCTCTTAGGTAGGGACTAATTGATTTTCCCCAAATCATAGAAAGACTCAAATGTTTTTATTAGAATATGAACCTAAGATCTTTGATTTTCAGCTTTGTTTATCAGACTAGTGGGAATCCTGGCCTTCCCTCACCTGCTTTTGCTTCTGCTGAAGGAAGTCCTTTGGTATTTCCAGTGGCTAGCAATATTGTTCTGTAGAGGGCATTATTGAATCACCTATGCTGTAGTATGACGTAGAGCAGAAATAAGATGCTTTGCATGAAGTATTTTAGTGCATGAATCTTAAAACACTTTTCACTTAGGAACACATTTTTTCTGTGATATCATTGATGTAAATAGATGGCTAATGGGACGTATTGAAAAATACTTAGAAATCTATTTCCCACTGATTTCAGTGCCATTGTGTTTTTGAAAACTCTGCCACACACTATCCTTTTGGAACTTGAGTCCCTCTAAAAATGAAGACTGATGCATCCAGTATTTTGCCAGCTGAAGCAATAAGGTTCATGAGCTACTAAATGTCAGGTTGCATTACCTGCAGAATCTTCAGTGGCTGGGTAGAACATTTCCATGTGATAAGCACTAGTGCCCCCTCCTGCTGAGAGATTGCTATGCAAGATAAATCTGCAAGTATCCGTGACTGGCAGTACTAGGCTATAACAAAACCCCAGACCTCTGCAGTGCTGACAATAGCTGAGGCTGCATATCACGCTCATTAATAAGAAGTGCTTTCTTGATTTTCTTTAATTGCATCATTAGTACATGGCGGACTGAGCTGTAGGTCTCTAATTTGTAGTGTATGGACAGATACATCTAGCAGTTGCAAGATTCTAGTATGGACTAATACATGATTTAGCTAGTATTAGCACAGAAAATTTTCAAATTTCGATTGCCCTAGAAATACAAACAAATAACATAGGTGAGGAAAAAATGTTTTAAGAAAAGCGTATTGCCATGCAGAATATGACTATTTGAATTGTGTCTCCAAACTGAGCAATATTTAAAAAAAACCAAAACACAATAAAACCAGAGTTCAAATGTCTTCATTAAATAGTAGAGCTTTACTGTATTTCTGTCAGTAGTTAATGACTAACATGTTCCAGATGGTAACACTTCTCTGGTATCACATTCTTCTTCAACTTGCACCGGTGTGCTGCTTCATTAGCATGTTTACTCAAGTTACGCTGGGTTTCATTAACCTGAAATTTCTTTTTTTCCCCCCATTGCACAGATGGGACACAGCAGGTCAGGAAAAGTTCAAGTGCATTGCATCTGCTTACTACCGAGGAGCAGAGGGTGAGAACAATATTAATTTGATGCTAGCTGTGACAAGAGGTTGTACTTTATATGGAAACATATATGCATATGTGCTCTTTGGAAAGGTGCCTCTAGACACAGTGTGGTGGGATGGATTGTCCGTTATTGGAGAGAAGAAGGGACTAAAAAGCTCATGAATTGATATCTTGTCACACCTCCAAGCTCTGAATATTCTGATGATGCAGTGATAAAAACTGGCACTTGTGTCTAGGGGAAAAAGAATTTGGGTTTGGGTAGATTGTCTAACTTAATGACTTTTTTTCTGTTCTTGTCTTTTATTGCAGTTATAATAACAGTGTTTGATCTGGCTGATATCCAGACTTTGGATCACACCAAGTAAGCTTCTGTATTTTGGCTTAGCCTTTAAAGCTTTTACAGCAGTTTCAATTGCCTTGGATAGCCTGTAGTTGCTGAGAACTTGTGAGATCGTGAGTATATTTTCTGTTAAGCTAAGAAATGAAGAATGGTAGTCACTTGTTTGGATTACGTAGGGTGGGATTTTTCTGAAGAAAATGCAGAGCATAAATTTGAACTACATACCCTTGACTTCCTTTATAGTCAGTGGAGAGAAAAAGGCTCTTCAGTAAGAGCTTGATCCTTCTAAAACTAGGCATGCAGGAAAAGATGAAGTGTACCCCAAAAGCATCCTTTTTCTTCTCCATTTGCTATAAACAGAATAACAGGCTGGCATCTGACGTAAATGGTAAAATTGATGAGATGCATCTCATGCATAAAGTCTCAAGAGCTTCTCATTTTCTAGGCTAGACCAAAATGATTTTCTTTCTCTAATTTCTGTAGTGATTCTGTTGGGAGATGTCAAAAAGAGGAGAGAAAATTAAAAACTCAAAGGATATATAGGTATAGCTAAACTTACGAGTTCAGATAATTGTAATGTTTTGGTTACAACAACATACTAAATGTTACAAGTAAACTTGTTCTGCTTTTAGTGCAGGCTGCAAAACCCTATGTGGATCTATGATCCACACTGTTGTCGCCAGCTCAGAGTGTATATATTTCTAGCATACTGTTGTGACTGTAATGCAGGTACATGTTTCTTTACAACCTGTACTCTGTCTTATTTGAATGTGTATTAGACTATTTCCTTAGACTACTGCTGTGGTACTTAGCTCATTTACATAGGACTTTGTAAAATAATATATATATTAGTGTCTCTGCTTGGCTGAAAATAATTGAAGCCTGTGAACCTGATTTCCCACACACGCACACACTCCCTCTTTGACTTGTGTGGATGACTCAAGAGGAACTTGATTGCCACAGTAACAAAAATATAAAAGCTTATGAGAGAAGAATCATGCAGCCTTCATAGGGAGCTGTTTTATAATGCTGAACAGATTATTTCAGTCTTCTTTATTCCCATTTGTATCTAATCTGCTATGTTGTTCATATATCTTCCTCTGCTTCTTGTTTTCTTATTCCTTACCTTGATCAAAACTTTGCCCCCTCCTTTGTACTGATAAATACACTCTCTGGGTGCTAAAATAATTGTTGAATTTGCACTCTACAGTGGGCATGTTTGAACTTTTCATTAGTGGAAGGTATGTATTAAAAGGAGTTGGAATAGCTCCTGGTCTCTTTCTGTCTAGAAAAAAAGGCTTTTGATACTCTGACATAAGTTCATCCTCTCACTTACCTTGTGACCCTATTATCTGTCACTTTCTCCTATATTCCTCAGTCCCTCTGACTGATTCTCTCACTTCTCTTTTGCATTTCAGACAGTGGCTAGAAGATGCATTGAGGGAGAATGATCCAGATTCCAGCTTCATCTTTCTAGTTGGAACAAAAAAAGATTTGGTGGTAAGTGAATTGAACACAGATGAGGAAATCAGATTTTCCCTAATTCCTCAAGTGATTTCCCTTACAAGTTGTACACAATGCTGTTGAGATAAAGACCTTAAGGGAAGAACCTAAACAAAACTAAAGAAGATCACAGGTAAACAGAACAGCATACTTGGAGCCAATTTAAGAAGATACTTTCTGCAAAAATGGGTAGTTAGTGAATATCCCTGTTTCCATTCCTTGCATGACATTTTTCAAGCACATACAGGCAACTGAAAAGGCAGAGAAAAGTTGGGTGCACAAAATAACAGAGTACCTAATAATCTTGAAGGTTTTCTGGTTTTATGGGGGGTTTTGGGGGGTTGTTTTTGTTTGTTTGTTTTGGGAGTTTCTGGGGTTTTTTTTAGGGACAGTGTGTTTATTATTCAGGAACAGAGAATAATTCTTACTTAGTTGAATGTGACATCATTTTCAGAAGAACAGGGTATAATACACTCACCCTATACTGTTCTGAGTCTTGTGTTTATTCTTTCTCTAGCTATCAATACTTAATTCTTAAAGATTTCAAAACAAACTTGCTGCTTCTGCTGTTCAGGTGGTTTTTTTATTTAGCACCCCCCAAGCTTCACCAGTATCACTTATGCAGTTTGTTTCTTACCCTTCACTGAAAATAAGTCCCAGAAAACTGCATGTCTGTCAGTTTTTCTGGTACTGTGTTGCTTATGCTGCTTTTTCTCAGTGGCAGTAAAAGCTAAATGTGCCAGACTTCTGAGGACACAGATCTGAAGTCTTGTCTAAGCTAGAATTCCTGATTGTAAGTTAGTTTCTGATTTTAGACTGATAGCGCTTTCAACTGAAAGTGAGACAAGAACAAAGCAAAAGATTGTGGGTTCTAGGTATTACTTCAGTATGAAGCCAGTAGCTTCCCAACTGGATTCACTCTACCTCTCACCTTGATGTCACATCATCCTTTCCAAATTTTTAGAATTCTTCTGAATTGTGCAGGGGTTCCCCATTGTAAGACAATGCACAGAAAACTGTACAAAGATTATTGGTGTCATCCATCACAAATGAGCTAGAAATTGAAAGCCAATAGCAACATACTGATACGGCTGATCATAGAGAACAAATGAGAGGGGAAAAAGACCCAAAAATTAAGTGCAAGAAAGCAAAATCCCTTGAAGGGACAAGAAATTTTAGTCTTAGGAGAAAGAACAAAAGTAAAAAGGGGGGAAGGCCATTGTGTTACAACATAGTAAAAATAGATGGAGTAGAAAAAAGGATCTGAGATAGAGACAAGAAAGATGAAATGCAAAGAACCGTTGTGAGTAGTGGGTCCTGCAACTCTTCTGCTGAGAATGATGGGGTGACAAGAATGTAAAGAGCAGTAACTGGGCTGTTGTCTTTGTAGCTCCTTACCACACTATACAGTTAGATACAATGGTCACACTTGTTAACTGCTGTTCTGTTTCAATGCTGTGGGAGGTGAATGGAGACTTCCATTTTAAAAGCAGTACTAAGTACTTGACTATTCTTGCAATCATGTCTGTTTGCACAAGTTCTAAGGCAAGGCCAGAAAGGCCACTGTGGGAACTGGAAGCATCACAGTATAGGTGCTAGCAGTACCTCCATGTTATTACCAGCCCAGATATACTTCTTATGTTAAAGTTATTCCATGTTATTTTCTCAGTCAGATGCTGTGTGTGAAAGGACAGAGCTGGATGCCATCCGCTTTGCCAATGAGATGCAGGCAGAATACTGGTCGGTTTCAGCCAAAACAGGTAAGTTACTTCAAAGGATGTAAAAATAGCATAACCACAAAGGCTTATGTTAAGGTGGAAGGAAGTTAAAACTCCATATCCCCCCATTCCCATGCAATTTTTTTTGTTGTTCTTGCATTTTGTTACTATTGGAAACTTCAGGTTTATTTTTTTGAGCATGGTACTTGCACTGTTATATTTACAGGAAGGAGGACTTGAGCTGCTGTGTGATGTCTATGTGTGTTGAATTCATAGGTAGTTACATAAATACACATGTGCGCTGCTACTCAACATTAGCAATGAAAAAAGATTATACCACAAACTGAATTCTCTCCGTTGCTGACTGAAAATAAAGGTACAGTACAGGGTTCAGTATTCCAGAGTAAGAAGATGAGAAATTCTCTCTGCAGTGATCAGAATGGAGGAAAGATTGTTGGAGAGGCCTATTCTGTCCCAGGATTGAGCAGTGATCTGTTCATACATGTGCTTGTTGTACTTGATCATGTGTTGATGTGCAGTTGTAAAAACACATAATTTCTGTCCTGTTTCCTAGGGGAAAACGTCAAAGAGTTCTTTTCCCGAGTTGCTGCCTTGGCCTTTGAACAGTCCATGATAAAGGAGCTGGAAAAAACTGCTGGGCGCGTGGCCCAAATTGGGGCAGGAAACCTCATCAGTATGTTGTTTCGCTTTTTGTGGGTAATTTCCTTGTTTACAGTCTGAAGGACTGGGGAGGTTTTTCAAGCATTAAAGTCTGTTTCAAGCACCTGCAAGCATATTCATGTCAGTGTCTACCTGAGTTCTAGCACACAGGAGTGACTGGGGCTGCATTCAGCCTTTGTTACCCTTAGTATTGGATGGTATAATTTCTTGCAAACTGATTTTATAACTTTTTCGTTTTTACAGAACTGGAAAAGAACATGATGGAAATCCCAGAAGGCAACACTCAAGTCAGCCTGAGTTGCTGCTAACTGTCAACTGTTTCTGCAAGCATTATGCTTCTCTGTAGTCCAGCATAGAGCACCTGCAACAATGAAACTCCCAAACCAGAAATAGGAAGCTCTATTTTTGGAAATGAGGGAGGAAAAACTTAACCAAACTTTCTTTCTCAGAGTTGCCTTGCTGCTGCAGGCTCACTTGTGCAGGATGGTACAATTGTTACATAAACCTTTCTCTGTCTAGTGGAAACATAACATCCTTGTCTTAATGCAAAAAGACATTGCCAAGTGCCATGTGCTCACCTGTCTGCCAGAAACACTTGCAGTCAAAAGTTATGTAATTTTAGTGTGGTGTTCTTTGATAATTCTCTAGAAGTCTTAGATAGTGAAGTCGTGTTCTCATGGGAGCAGAAAACAAATGGCAGTTCAGAAAGGGTGCTACCCATATGTTTTTGCCTTTTTAAGATCATAGTATAAAATAATTGAGTTGCTTTTATGTATTCCAAAAATTTTAAAACTATTCCAAAAGAAATCTTTTAAAACTTTTTAAATAACAAGTATGGAAGTACACAAATGCAGACTGCATAGTTTTCACTGTGGTTTCTCCATCCAGGAAAAATCTGCGTTATTTTTCATTTTCCACTTAAGAATCAGAGCCCGGTGTTTAATTATTTCCAAGGCTAGGAGCAGTCCAGGTAGGAACTTTGTTTTATCCCAGATGTCTAACATTTTGAAAATGTTACCAGATAAGAATGCTATTCTTTTCCACTCTCTTGGGTAAGAAAGAATGGTCACATAGGTACATGGCATAGAAAAATCAGGGTTCATGTATTCCATCTTCCAAAGAGGATGCAGAATCCTTCTCCAGATTGATCTTTGTGAATATTGTCTACATTGCAGTTATACTTCCTTGCTAAGAGTAATGAGATTTTCATTTTATTCTTACTGGTTTTTTTTGTTTGTAGTAATGTAACATGATTCTGGAACCATATGCAGTCTCAGTCATGAACTTGTTCATCCCTGTCTGTTGTAGGAACACTGAGCTGGCAAGGTTAGATTTGATATTGCTGCTAAACCCTTAGTCTCTGTCTGCTTTTACTGGACAAGATAATTTAATCATTAGATGCTGGGAGCAATTTGCTCCACTGCTTAAAAGAAGCAGTAATAATAGAGAAATAGTTTTGCCATTTTGTGAAAAGACTTGCAAGTGTATACGTGTTTAGAGGGATGGGAAAAGATGGAGCTCTCCAATGTAGACACATGCTTGTTAAGCCCTAAGGTACTTGCCATATGAAGATGTCATTACTGAATGCTTGCGGTAGAACCTGTGACTTGGTGTGCTGTCTGGATCACAAAAACGTTGCCCCAATTTTGCCTTTTCAAATACCCTTTAAGGTAACCTTGTGCAATTAGTTCTTTAGAAATTATAATCATTGTTTAATGGGGAGAGCTTAGCTCTGGCTGCCACTGAATTTTGTTGAAGTAAAGCAGCTTTACAGTGCTCTTCTGCTCTTTGGGAAGCAATGACTGATACCAAAAGATATTCCTTTTTTTAAAAGTCATTCCTGCTGACAGATGACATTGCCAGAAGTTACCATAACAGATATTTGGTCGGTATCTGTGACACTGCATTAGTATGATTATTGTGATAAGTAGGTTTAAACTGTAAAAGTACATAAGAAGTGAAAGGGAAATACTGGAAAAATTAGAAATAAAATGACTGTGTCTCACTGAAATTTTAATACTCAGTTCTGAGTATCTAGTTAGTGGTGTTTCTCAAGATAAATGAGATTCTGTAAATCTTTTGCGTGCACTAAACTGTACAAATTTATGGTCCTTCAAAATTACTATAAGCACTCAAATGAAAGAACTAACAACGTAATCAAAATGGGACAACAGAAAGACTGCTTCTCTAGAGATCTGTCAGCAGCTTATAACTCCATACCTCTAAGATTCAAATCTAGTATTACATGCTATGCTGGCATTAAAAAAAAAAAAAAAAAAAAAAAAAAAAAAAAAAAAAAAAAAGTGGAACATCTTCTATAATGCTCTAAATTCCATACTGCAACTATTTTAAATGGAGAAAAAGAAGAAAACCTATGGGCAGTTACAAGTTACAGTTTCTTAAGATATTAATTTAATCATTACAGAAACAACAGTACCTGGAGAACACTATAACAGGAACTTTCAGATTTGAGCTGCTGAGTAAATAAATACATTTGTTAATAATGCATCTATGCCCCAAACTGAAAACAATCTAGATTCTCAGCCATTTTCCCCCCACAAATAGTTTGATAAGAAATAGGAAAAAGTGGAGAAAAGATGACTTAAACATCCTTTTTATTGCTTTTATTGTCTTATGACATAAGTTAGAGCAGCTTCATAGAATATGATGAATGGAGATCTAGGAACTCTGTCTTTTTTTATCAGACAATCTTCACTTTGGCAACTGTGACGATTCTGGCAAAGACGCAAATGTAGCATTTGGTGGAGAATATAAGTATGTGTGGGTATGTAAGGAGTTATTTATCCAAAGTGTAATATTTTGACCTTATGATGTTCTATGTATTGGTTCATCTCTGAAACCTGTTTCACAAGGATCACGAATATACCCTCCATTTGTACCACTTGCTGCACTGAGTGGGCAGTATAGTCATGGTCTTCATATTTACTGAGTTTGAGTGTGAGTAGGAAAGGATGGTTCACTCCACTGCAGTAAATCATATTGTCTAGGCTAGGTGCTAGGTTTCAGTGCAGACTTGTTAGTGTTTACAGCTGCAAAATGACTCAGTAACAAATCTAAGAAAAGATCGAGATTCCAGGTCCCCCCCCCCAAAAAAAAACAAACCCACAACAAACGTCCTAAGTGTTTCTCTTGTTGCTGAGCTCAGTTATTGTACAAAATCAGAGTTGCAATCTCTTCAACAGTGCAATCGTGTTGCTTGGAAAATCAATTGGGAGTTTTTTCTAGCGATTCAGTACATTGCTTGATGTCATTACTGGTTTGTGTCTTCTGGAGCTCACGTGCAAATGCAATACCCTGTCAGTCATTAACCATCACTTGACAATGGTCTGACTCTATCTGTTCTATGATGGATGCTTTGAGACTGGGGTTTTGTTGGTTGGTTGGTTTGGGGGGCTGGTTTTCAGCCACACTGATACTTCACCTGCAAAGAACTCTGATCATCTAAAATGAATCTTGGATCGTGTTGCAAATGATGAATTGCTTACGAAAGCACAAAGGAAACTAACTTTGGTGGAAAAAAATAGACACAAATTTGCAAGTTCTTAAATGTTTCTGTGTGGTCTATGTTTTATCTATGCATTTAAATCCATTCTATCAACTTAATTGGCTTTGAAGAAGCCCTAATATTGTGGAAAACAGTGTTGGAACAACTGTATTAACTCTAAACATAGGTAGACTAAAACATGATTTTTATACCAGTTGGAAGTCCTCATGGCAATGGTTGCAGTGCCAGCTTCCTTGTGGAATTTGCAGCTGAAATTGAGAACTGAAATTCAGAGGCAGTCTGAAGCAAAGTTAAAGAGCAATTGTAATAATCAGTTTCCCCAAAGAAGTACTCAGTTTATGCTGTTTCTTGTCTTAATAAGTAGAAGCTAATGTGTTAATGAGTTCCTGTTTAAATAAGTATGCGTATCTCCAACTGGTAATGGATCAAAAGAAGAAACAGTCACCTGACAGGCAAAGTTAATTTCTTACCATAAAAGCCTTTCTCTCTAATTTTTAATTTTTAATGATGTTGTTTCTGCCTTTTGAGTGATTATTTGACATTTAGGATATTATTACTTATATTCTTATAGGTCATGTGATTCAGATCTTTCTGAACCCTTTTGGTGGCCAGTTCAGGCTTGTCTCATCGTGGTATGACCAGAGTCCATTCTTCCTGAATAAACCTGTCCCCCTCTGTCTTTTCAGGTTTTCATCAATAGTTAGAGGTTGTTCTAGGGAGTAAAATATAATGCACTGTTGAGTGAATGCTATAAACTCCTCTCTGTATTGCATCCTCTCAGCATGCGAGTTAAAATTAAGTGTTTGGCAAGTTGAAGTTGTAACAGCATCTGCATTTGGCAGTGGAGATGGTCGATCAGTTTCTTGTCCTTTTGGCCAGAAGATTGTTCCCATGGTGAGAAATTGCCCTTCTCTGAATTCTAAGAAGGGGAGTTCCCATTTTTCTGGGTTCATAGAATGATTTAGATTGGATGGGAGTTCTCGAGAGTTACCGGCCTCGTCATACTCTACCACAGAGCGCTGCTTTGTGCTTACAACAATATGTTTTCCTAGTTTCAGCCACAGATTACTCAGAAATCCTGGTTTATTTTTCTTTAAAAAGACTCTGCTAATGTGCTGCTATTCCTTCCCCCCCCCCCCCCCCCCCTCCCCCCCCCCGCCACC
>VZTL01051953.1:0-16377 GCA_013400535.1 Scopus umbretta | reverse complement strand
CTGTGCTAGAAAAATATTTAACAGTATAGTTATGCTGTCAAAAGTGGTTTTGGCTGGTTTTACTGATTCCAGGACCCTGAGTATAATCTATACCAGCAAAAGCACTTCTTCTGCCAGTTCTGTGTCCACATTAGGGCTGTTGCCAGTATCATACATCGCCAAAAATCACATTCCTAAGGGACATACCATACTAACAAACGTTTCTAATACAAAGCAGGCTTTACAAACATTAATGAATACTCCACCCAGGCAGGCAAAACAACCTTTCCTGATAAGTAGGGAACCAAAGCAATCAGAAAGCTTTTACTTGGTTTCTGAAGGGCAGGAAATAGTTCTGTGTAATGTTAAACATCAGAAGAACAACTGTCAAAGCATGTCGCACCCTCAGCAGGCTATGTCTTAGACTTTAGTAAGATGAAGATTTGGTTTAAAAAAAATCTGTGGCATTGCATTTTAATGAACACATAGAACTTGTGGCAGCAGTACCACAATATGGGAAACTACAGCCAAAGTCTGCAGCAAAAATATGTACTGAAACTGCTGCAGGCAATAGACCAAACTGAAACAACACTGTGCAGCATGGAAGTTAGTAAGGAAGATGTTACATTGAGCAGCAGAAGCTCTATCTGTATTTCCTATATCTGTTTGCACTCTGAAAAAAAACACTTGGGATCAGTTCTCCATGGTGAGCTGGACCAAGAACTGAAATTTGTTTTAAAAAAAAGCGGGGGAGGGGAATACCACCCAGAAAGTCCTAATGAAAACACAGTGGTTCTGATTTCATATGTCAACAACTCAAGGAAAATAATTGGTTTCCTCTAGTACTTACCTTAGTGAAGGAATAACTATACCATGCCTTTATGCGATTGAACAATATATTATTTTTAAAAGAGAGATTTTTTTTTTTTTCTAATGAAGAGAAAACTTTAAAGAGGATTATCCAATTGAAACATTAATATGAATAGGTAGCTGGCAAATTGGACTGAAGGATATCAGGGCAGGAACTTTCCTGAATGGTGAGCATATGGTTACCAAACGGGACTTGGAGGAAGGGCTCTGAAAGTGGTAGAGAAAGATCTCTTTCTCCCGTGAAATAGTAAGTGGGTTGGAACTTGTGCCCTAGGGAAGGACTCACACGATGTCTTTTGTACCATGAAAACATTTGTGTTTCCTCTCTGTAACTAAAGCTGTTTAGCTTGGTTAGTTGCTAGATTACTTTATACAAAGTGTGTTCATTAAACAAACAATTTCTTTTTGTGTTTACACTGTTTTCACTCTGTTGCTAGCAAAATTCTCTCTCCCACAGCCAAATCTGCTGTGCTGTGCAGGGAAGGTTGACTTACTCCATTCCCACAGAGAAAAAGCACCAGGTGACCTCAAAAGAAGAAAAACAAATTTGGCTTGAGCACGCAAGCCTACCACCTCAGTCAGTAAGGCACAGACAAAGACCTCCATGGCCCAAGCAGTGTTTTGCAGAGACCAGTCCTGAAGAAGTGCTTGCAGTGATGCCTCCAGACCAGAGGCAGGAACAGTGGCATAGCAGGGCTGCATAGCACTTACTTCTGTAGCATTAGACTAGGCAAAAGAATAACATCTTTCAGGTTAGGAAAACCCTATTTTTGTCCTAGTTCCTCATTAAATCCCCCAGACTCATTAAGATGGATTGCTTCACTTAACATTGCACGTCACCAAGGAAAATGTTCTATATGACAGTAAAAAAAAATTCTGCAGATGGGAGTGACAAGGCAAAAGAACAGGGTCCAGGCCAAAAAGTTCATGTCTTGTAATGAGTAATGAGCAATGGGCTAAGAAAAATACTGTTCCATCTCAGAAGATTTTCTTATATTGTGTTTCTAGAAATGATTAGCACACCGTACTCAGCCACACTTGGGTAGAAAATAACTGATTACTAGAGATGAAGCGAATAAAATTTTTTTGTTGTTTTTAGCCTGATTTTCTCAGGAAACAAGGTCTATACAATCATGCTGTGTCTGTCTAAGACTCCGACTGGTCCTCCCCACCACTAGTTTGTGAATCCATTAGTCAGTTCAGCTCAGTTCAGTTCAATGCAGGGACAGACATCTCAGATTTGGTAGAATGCTGCAAGTTTCTTGAAAAGGCTCATCCAGTTAAAAGAGAATGCTAAGGATCTCTGTGGAGGAAAGGTATATTATTAGACCTCAGAGAATCACATATAAAACAACAAATAAAAGAGGGACTGTTATGAAAACACAAAATCCAGAGGTTTCAGGGCTTGTCCTTTTTTAACAGTTCAAAACACAAATTCATGAGAAATTCAGCTCCAGAAGTTCCTCTTGCTCATAGGAATAAATTTTTGTTTTTCTTTTCATTAGTCAATGTCCACAGAGGAAAAAGAATATATTTATGTGCATTTATACAACATAGACATAAAGAATCAGAATTTGATCCCATTGTAGATCCCAAGCAGCTCTGCTGAATTAAGTACTAGGTAGCTAGCTTTGACCATATATGTTGTCAACACAGACCAGTTTTTCGGTGACAAGTATGTTAAGAACTTGAAAATCTGGCCACAGATACCTCACTGAGAATCAAGAGATACCAGATGCTTTTGAAAGTCAACCCTTTGTTCAGGTGCCTATATGGAAAACAGGCTCTACTGAAAATCAGATTTGAAATAGCAGGCTAAGACCTGAAAAATGTATTCTAGCACCACTACAACCTTAAAACTGATCATCTCCATGTTAGATAGGGGTTGAGCACTGGCATAAATAACTGGAATTTCATGTTCTTCATGCCATTTAAAACTGAAAGTAAAATATTTAACAGCTGTGGTTTCTTCCTTTTACTTCAGATTGATAAAAATGCAGTTTTGGAAAGGCTCAAACACATTAAAACTTTTGTGTTATACCTTCTTACCAACTTAAATAATTATTTGCTGAATATCTATCAATTACAGGATAATTATAACTTTTTACCTATAAACCAAATATTCATTGCTTTATCACAGATAATATAATTAATATAGGAGCTAATAAGCACTGAAAACTTAGGGCCACAAATTTGGTGCTTTCTTCATTGTAAAGTGAGGGCTTTTTTTTTTTTCTCCAGTCAAGAACATTTCCTCAGATTAGTAGAAAATATTTCTCCTATTCTAAGTTTAATAGTGCTCTAGCCTGTATTTAATGATAAACCCAAATGTGACTGATTTGTTGAATTGTTTCCTAAAAAGTAGCTAAATACCAAGTCAGCAGTGAAGCTGTGAGTGAAGCTAAAGGCTGACTTCTAGTCCTTTCTCACAATCACTCGGCATCCTTAATCACAGCATGTTGTTGCAAACTGTGAGGTTTCCTTGAAATGTGGTCTATTACAGTGGTACCTGCAGGGGGCCTACAAGAAAGCGGGAGGACTTTTTACAAGGGTGTGTAGTGATAGAACAAGGGGTAATGGCTTTAAACTGAAAAAGGATAGATTTAGATTAGATGTAAGGAAGAAATTCTTCACTATGAGGATGCTGAGGCACTGGAACAGGTTGCCTAGAGAAGTTGTGGATGCCCCATCCCTGGAAGTGTTCAAAGCCAGGTTGGATGGGACTTTGAGCAACCTGGTCTAATGGAAGGTGTCCCTGCCCATGGCAATGGGGTTGGAACTAGATGATCTTTAAGGTCCCCTCCAACCCAAACCATTCTATGATTACAAACCAGATGACTGCATATTTCTGCAATAACTGATGCAATGGTCTAGGTCTACTACATTTTTGACCTATCAAACCTGACACTTTGTGTCTAATACCTTAAGTATTCATTAGTCACATTTACTGCGTGGTATATCACATAAAGAAAAGCAAAAATTTCCTTCCAGATGTTGCATACTAGAAATAGGAGTCAGGGTTTAGATAGTAGTTGTAGCATAAAAAACAGTATGTGCAAAACTGTCATAGAATTGTATAAAAGACTCAGACCAATCAGGTTTTATTCATCAGTTACTTATACATCTTTTTTTGTAGATTAAAAATGTACAGGTTTTGGTTGCATTTTTGATCTATTTGCCTTAGATAATTTGACCATATTTATTTTTATAGTAACTCTAATTAATTAAGTTCCACTATCCTTTTGTCATGGACTTGAGATGGAGAACTGTGCGTCTCACTTTGTGTACTCATTACTTGGAAAAAGGCACTCTGTTTCTCACTGTCAGGTACAGCAGGCAAGGGAAAAAAAATCTTACAACAATGCAAAGAATAAAAACTACCACTGATAAAGAAACTATTCAGCTATGCAATCACTCAGGAGTTCAATTAAGTTTCTGAGTCAGCAAAACATCAGATAATCTTGTTGTTGATGCAATTCAGATATATATTTAATTGTGTATTTTGATGTTTTGCTCTTTAGGAACAGCATTATCACACTTATATAGCATATGTATATGTTTTTTTCTGAGATGGAATCTAAGCTCTAGAGTATCTCTCAGCTCCACGAGAAACTGATGCTAACCAGACACTGTTGCCATCCTGATAATACTGTCTCACCTTTCTATGACTTAAATGTAATTTTTCAAAAGCTCTGCAAATACCCACCTGATCTGCAAAACACTGCTTTCTGGAACTGAAATCTTTTTTCTATAACAAGAAATTTCTGGCACACTGTGAGTGCATCACATCCTCCTAACACAAACCAACTCCATTCTTTTCAGAAAAGGCCTAGCATTATCATCCTTGTAAGGGAAACACAGGACCTGGCTTTAATTCCCAAGTGAACTCACATGGCCAATCTAGAGCACATATAATGGCCCTGAGACCTTCCTAGATGGTCTTCAACATTGCCTACCAAAGAGGAAGGCCATTTCTGGCTGCCTTAGGAGCAATAGGTGCTGGAAACCAACAGCATTTCAGCTGAAGAGCCACTCCCAGACCTGGCTACCTCCGGGAATAGCAGCTCTGGGCCCAGGGTACTTAAAAGAGATCCTCTTATTCAGTAATACCACCAATTGCCTCTGATTACCGTAATGACTGTAATTAATGCCTATGCTACCAGAGCAGTGTGTGCTTGTACAGCAGCCCTCCACCCACTGCCGGCACCCCAGGCCATTCTCTGCAGTGTACAAGGCAGCGGCAGCTGTGCACTCCCTGCATGTACCAACATTTTTTGCATTGAGGCTGCTAATGAGGGAATAATAGTAATGCAAGAAGACAATATTCTGACCTCATTTTCTGTTAATACCATGTTTCTCTTTGGTTTAAGTTTTCTCTTTTAAGGCTTTCAGAGGTTCCAACTAAAAATGATTTGCCAGCTTAGAGAAAACCTGCAAAGTGTAATAAAAAGTATGATTTAAATACAGCATATGCTGAGAATGCAGTTAAAAAAAAGAAACAATGTCAGATATTCAGCTGCTATTAATCAGAACAACTATGCTGAAGTGAAGGGGGTAATTCCAGTTTACATCTGATTCCTACGTTTACCAACAAAGCTGTTAAACATGGAACACTGCTTCAGCACAGTGGGTCCCTGTTAACTGCAAGCTGTGGAAACAGGAGCATATTTGCTTTTGAGGCCTTTATGGGACCTGTTCTGGAAGGCAGGTTCCTGCAATGCACTGAATATTTTCAGTACTGACTGGCTCAGGGGAGGGTTCACTCAGAAATCTTGCAAGGTTCATTCCTATTGCCTTCCTTTTGAATGTAACGATTTATCTTTGTTGACACCTACGGGAGTAGGATAAGATCAAATAACTTTTTACTGCTTTAAATTTCTTTAAATGACATGGGTGGTTCCAGGAAACTCTTTCCAGCAAAATAATACAACCAGTGCTTAACCTGGCATCTTCCAGTGTCGTACACAATTCTCTTTGGCTTCTAAAACAAATGCAGTGAGGAAGCTGTGATTATTCAGGGGTGATGAAATTGCAGTTCTGCACCAAAGCTGATTGTGGTGTTAACAGCTGCGACTTCGCTGACTTCAGACAATTTTGAGTTTAGACCAGCAGTGACACTGCCCTGTGGGTGGAAGTTCAAGTAGGAACAGCAAATAAAAAGGCCATCTCAAAATGTAACAAAAAAACCCAGTTGTTTTTTTCAGTAAACACACAGAGAAAAGTTAATTGGTCTATGAAGTAAAATGGTTTCAAATAACAACTGGGATTTCAGAGGATCCATGAGAATTCCCTTTGCATGCATTTCTTGCTGAAGGCCAAGTTCAAAAACATACATAAATCGGACAGTGATGCTGGCACACTTTAGTAAAACTTCTAGACTATAGTAATGCAAATGCAAAAACGCATAAGAACTGCTCATAAATACTTGCCTGTATAAAAAAACAACATTTTTGCTTCATATTATTAGTTATTCTTTTCACTGGCTTAGTTTACTGGCATTTTGGACTTCAATTTTATATAAAGAAATACTTTTTGGAATAGGGGCTCACTATCTCACTTTATTAATAGTGGGCAAATTTAGTCATAGTAAAATACTATTCATTAAAACATCGAACTTTTAAATAGGAGGGAAAAGAACAACTTACAAATCTGAAAAAAAGTCCAGAGAGTGATCTTCCTGACAAACTACTTGACATGAATTCTTTGGCAACATCTGCAAGCTGTAAGTCATCGTTTTTTTCCCCTCATAAACATGTAAAATCATATACAAGTTCAGACATGATTGTTAAATTATGGATCAAAACCACAGTTTATTATAATGAAGAGAGTCCTTAAATAGGCCCCGAACAGTATTCATTATCAGTGCCACCAGGCCTGTTGTTACTGTCTTCAGTGCTCTTGAAAACAGATGATATTGGTGTCTGGTTGAACAAACATACATATTTCTGATCCGACTTTAACAATCTTGTTGTGAACTGACGTCGTCTCACAACAGATGTGACCTGTCAAGCCTCACACACTGAGAAGTTGAGGCTCATGCTCATGACTCCAGTCTGCTGCTCCGCTGTAGCTTGGGCCACATCTCATGCACTGGCCATGCAGTGCCTTCGCTCTGGTTCCTTTACCGTTGTTTATTTGCTGACCAGCTGCACCTGGGGCATTTGGTTACAGAGTAGGAGAGTGTGCTGGGTTGCCTCATGTGGAAGGACTTCTTCCAGGACTCATTCCTCTGGTTAAAACAGTGCTACTTCCATGCCACCCCCTTCTGCTCAGGTCTCAACCTCACATCCCCCTTTCCACCATCCAGAATCTTCCTTGTGCACTAACGCAGATGAATCTTGAAAGGAAACATACTAATAAAGTTGGAAAGTCAGACAGTCATAGTTGCAATTAGAACCATTCATCCAAAGCATGTCTGCATGCATGTTTCTATTAAGGTTGACACCATTATGAATTTCCACATCTTATATAATTGGTACCTCTTCTGTTCAAATTTGATTGCATGCTGGACATTGGGAAATGTATTTATGAGCCAACGAAAAAGTCATAAAATACTTCGATGAATTTGAGTGTCTAATTTTATTTGTCAGCCACACTTTCTTTGGAACTTTCCTCTTCCTTGGAATCTCAGACACCTCCAAGAATTTCTAACTTCACATCTTTTTTGTGGATTTGTCCTAGAATATTACCCTTGGCAAATAATTCCTGCCAAAATGTCTGTGGCAGTTCAGAAATTACACCCTTCACAGATTTTTATCCTTGCTTCTCTGCCAAGGTTTCTGTAGCTAGAGCTTTTCTAGCATAACGTATCAGGTGAGTGCTCCTCATTGCATACGTAATCTGAAACTGTACCATGAAAAGCCTCCTACTGTAGCCCCATTCTGCCATTTGAATTACAAGGTGTTAATCTCTGCTTGATGTCTTATTTCTAGATTTCAGCAATGTGAGTGGACAGAAATAAGATTTGCCTTCTTTTGCTGTAACTTGTGTTGGTAGGAAGGTCTACCCTCTTTGGAATTTTCCCATACAACTAGTATGAAAGAGGGTGAGTTTTTAAAACTCACAATACTTCACAGTCACTTTAAACAATCATTTTAAATTCTTTCTTTGCATGTCTCCCAGTTTTCCTATTGCAACATGTTCTGGTCAGTTCAGAAATTAAAACCAGTGCTCCTCCACATGTATGCTATCCTTTTGGTCAAATTCCTTATGATGTCATCATTACTCTTTTTTATTTGGCCTGAGAAAAAATAACATCTCATTTTTGTTGTTTAAATTAAACTTGATATTTTGGTAAACAACTACAGGGATATCACATACAATAGTAGTGTTTTTACAGTCTGAAGCCATGCCAAATTCCAAGCACGGGCATTGTAATGAGCAAACAGAGCCCTTGCCAACTCCATTTTGCTACATATGGTACTAAGCTTTCCATAGTACTGGCATGTTTACAGAAGTTTCCATGACAGTTGCTGAGCCTCAGGACCAAATAAAATATTGTAACTCCACCATCATAACTACTTCTCTACATTGAGTAATCTTGTGGACTCTATATGAACCTTCGGTCGTTATCCATGTATGCTTGAATAAAGTCAGTTGCTTTTCCTGGGGAAGTTTGCTGTTTCATCAACCACAACTGGATACTGTTTACAAGAAACCATTGCAAAAATAGCCCTCAAGACTTCAGATTCATGATTTCTGTTATCTCATTTTGAGTAACTGGAATTGTGCATTTGTTTTGACCCTTTTCCAGTTGTTGTAAAGTACCAGGATCACATCTGCTTGCATAAAGCAGTTGAATCAAGTTGCGCTCGGCTTCTGAGAGGCAGGCGTGCCTTCAGCTTATTCAATATAGTGATCTTGTGGTGCAAATCTTTGTCTTGCAAGATGATGAATGCAACTTAGAATTTTGTTATTATTTGCCTTTTTCCTTCTTTCTCCTATGAATACTGAAAACTTAGCAAGTCACTGGCATTCTTTGTGGTTGCTTGAAGAGTAAGTGCTCTGTCTCAAACTTCTTTTCTGATTAGGGGACCCAGGCTAAGTAAATGCTTCTTCTGAGTAATTAATCAGAAGTTATTCATAATTAAAAGCTGCATCACCACAGAAATGGAATGCATTGTCACAGACTTCAAAACAGAAACCCTGAAAATCTTCAAATTACAATGAGCAGAGGGAGGGGTTCCTTTCCCAAGGTTGCATAGAAGGAAAGGCTTCAGTGGCCTCTGATGAAATGTTTCAAATGTTTTCCTGGGATCAAGCACTGTTTGTTCTTGTTTCAGGTGCTGATAAGTATAGGTCATTATAGAAATATATAGGTCAGTATAGTCATTATAAAAACCAAGAAAAAAGGTTCACTTTTTGTTAGAAATGGAATTCCATTTTTAATTAAAGATTTTAAAATATATTCCTTTTAAATATATTTCATCTTATTTTCAGAAAATATTATACTTTCTCATTTATTTTGTTCAATCACTACTTATTACGTTTACTTTTAATATATTGGACTCCTGACAAATCAAACTTTTTAGTTGAATTTGGGTTTACCTGTTAACTGATCTTTATAAAACAATCTGAAATACAGCAGCAAAATGAAGGAAAAGTTAGAAAAATAGGTTCCTATTTGTCCAGAGAAGAAGTATCTTTTTCTGGCTCTGAGATAATTAGTTATAACCAGTTGGTTAAACTAGAATTTTAAAGAAAGAAAGAAAGAAAGAAAAAAAAAGGTTAAAAATGTTTCCTGTTAATATTTTTTTTTACTCAAAAAGTCTGGGAACTTCATAAAAAATACTTTTATTTAAAACTATTTAAAATAGCAAAAAGTAACTAAGCAGAGGTTTTGACTAAAAACTTTCGATCTTTTCTTCTATTTAAAAATCTTCCTGAAGTCACATATAGATTTTGCAAAAGAGTGATGGAGATTTTTTAGTAGTCTAACCTCATCACAAGATCCACCTTTACCTCAGTGCCTCATATAAAGTTCCCAAATGACATAGGCCAAACTTTCACTAAGTGTCAGCCTTGCTGTAATTGCCACTTGCTCTCACTTTTTACTGTTTTTTGAAAAGCAGGAATCCAGAAAAAGAGCTATGACTGCTAAAAGAAACAACCTTACTATTTATTTACTTTTGGAGATGTCCTGCTGAATGCTTCAGGTTCATTATCATGAGAAAGAGCAACATTACCAGAAGTGAAATATGTCTTTGTGGCTCTAAACATCAGCAAAATACTGATGAATCAGAGAGACAGAAGTACGCTGCCAAATCATAATTTCAACAGAATATTTTTTGCTTCTTTAACTGAATACTTTGGTAGAGAGAAAATTCTATTTTGCCAAATGAGAGGACTAAGAAATGAACTGTCCTTTCTTCATTCCATCACCAGGAACACAGTGGCTCTAAAAAGTAGAAAGCCAGGAGCCACATCTCAGGCGGTTTTGGTCTAAATAGAAAATCTTGTTACATCCATGAAGTATGAAAGGTGTGTTTTTCTCCCTGTCCCTTTCTTTCCCCTTCTGATTTCTTTTTAAACTATTCTTTACTCAGTCAATGTTCACCATGAAGACCAGCAGTAGCCCACTTATGAAAAATCAGAAAACTTCACATTGTTTTATAAGTTCAGGAGTTAACAGAGGATTAGGTTTTGATTTTGAGTATTTGGATGTTACTGCCATGTTTCTTAATAAAATAAATGGTCATTTCAGCATGCACAATGACTTTATGTATACCTTAATGACTTACTTAATATTATGATTTTTTTTTGTTACTTTTTCTATAAAGACCTTATCCCAGTTAGTTATTGGTCATTGAATTCACAGTGGTACTGATACTTTTTTATTATTAACTCAATCTCTGTGGTATAACAGTTTTTAGCCATATGTTTAACTTGAAATGTTTGTATTTAATTGAAGTGTGCATTTACATGCTTTTCTGATATCAGATATTTAAACAAAAAAGTGTTTAAAATTCAATTTCTACAGTAACACACGCTATTTTAAAAAATGGTCTCTATTCTGTAACAGATGTCAAAGTGATTTTTATCCACACCAACTTACTTTCAGATGATTTGAATCAAGAGATTATTGAATGTGATATGTATATAACATTTGAAATCAGGGTTAACAGACATCTTGAAAACAAAAAATACTCTAACATCTTTTACAAACATTTCCACGGATGAAACACCCGTAAGTCATATTTTAAAAGCTTTGCAATAAAAAAACTGCTATAACAAGGCTCTATTGCACACACACACACAAAAACAGTTGGAAACTCACATTAGTTTGATAGTGGAATAATTCTATTCCAGAACATGTTCTTTTGCCAACTTTTTTTTTTTCTTTCCTGTGGAAAGAGCAGATCTTTCCCCATGAAATACAAGGCTGGAAACAGGGTGTACTCAATCACCAGAAAAGCATGTGCATTTTCATAAAGTCTGCTTGTAACAGGCTAATACAATTAGAAATAAAAGCATATTTTGCTTTTATTTGTATTTCAGTCAATTAACTCATATTTCAAATGAAGAATTTATGCTTATTATTAGATGTAGAGTTAAATATTATTGATGAGGAAAACAGAAGTGAAAAAGTTTATAAAACATTTTCTAAAAACTTGGAATTTTCAGAACCTGATGCAGCTTTGTTTTAGTTTACATAAAGTCCTTTTAAAACTTACATTCTGGATCACTAATTAATATACTAAAAATATTAAGTCAATCTATCACTGGCTTACATATTCCAATGAGACACAATATTAAACAAGCAGATGTAAATCAGGCGTGTTTGTGCCTTGCAGTGTTTGTTCCAGGAACAGAGCTTTTTAAGAGAGCAGCAGAGAGATGCTGCACACTACAATTGCTTGCAGGTGATGACCTTCAGAGTATTCAACAGGCCTGGCACCAGGCCACCTTTGATAAACTGTATAATTTGTTATTCAGATCTTTACTACTGAGGTACTATCAGAAATAGTGCCAACAGACAAGAGTCCAGAAAGTGAGGAAAGTATTATATCAAAATATTTGCCTGGCATTCCTAGACGGGAAGCCTAAAGAGAGCTATCAGAGAGGCCTTGGGCAGACCCTCCAGCACAAGGAAAGTTTTATGGTTCAAGTGCAATCTTTTTCAGAGAAATTAAGTGGAGTGTTTTATCTGGGAGGGCAAAACAGATGATCACAACAGCCCCTTCTACCTTTATGATCTATGAAAAATGAAGGATCCCATAAATGCCAGAAGAGTATTTGAGACAAAGATATGGCCAAGCCTGTGAAGAAGAGAATTTATAGAGCCAAGACTGGCCTAACATAATACAGCAACGAAGAGCAGGCCAGGGATGGTTTGCACAGAGAACACTGTGCTAACACAGCTGAAGAGTTTGGGAGAAAGGGCTGAAATAAATCAACTCTGGAATTTTTAATGGGAGGAAAGATGTAGAAAGATCTGGTAGGGCCATGTGATAACTTTAACTGAGTGAGACGCATCAAGTAAATGCTTGTTATGAAGGCTTCTCTTGACAACATACTTTTCATGCAATGATTAATAGTAAGACAGTTTTAAAAATTATTTTTTTTCTTTTTTAAAAAGACCTGAGGATGACTTTAAATCTTATCAGGCTTAAGAGGAAAATACACAGCTCTTACAAATAACTGAAGGCTGATTTTTTTGCATCAGTATCATGTTAAGCATAATTTATCACTAGCTCCCCTATAATATCATTCTTTACCAAACAGGGTGAACACAGAAAGCACACAAGAAGCTTTCTGCACAAGTCATGACATCGCCATGGGCAAAGTGGCATGCTTCGGGGGCTTGCGGCAGTGCTGGCTGGCTGAAGTAACCTCATCAGTTTCGGGAGCCAAGGATGACAAGAGCAGAGTCTCTGTTGCCATGGTACCCCTTTCCATCAAATGGAAATGATTCCTGGGTTTTGTAAACGACGTCACCCAATTATCCAACTGAAATGTTGCTAAACATCTTTAACTTAGCAGAGTTTATGCATCCTTTTGCTTCTTTTTCAGTCGTCATCTTTGATGTTCAGACTGCACATGTTGTCTTAAGGGAGAAAGAAGACCTTTCTTCTTGTTCCAGAGCAGATTTTCTGTGTTTTCTTTTCATAATACTGACTGAAGATAAAACTGAAGGGTTCATACTTGATCATTTCCAGATACACTGCAAAAAGATGCTAGTGTTGTTCCAGAAAGCCTACAAATATTTGGAAGATACCTGTTTCAGATCTGTATCTGCTCTATTGTCTAATAATAATTTTACTCCAGAAGAAACGCACAGAAAAGAGGGGGAGAATGAGGACACTTTTGGGGTTGCCTGAAATGCTCCTCACTGAAGGAGTTGTAACAGGATCCTAAAGGAATTTGAGACCTGTTAATCCCATGGATCATCGGGATCTGAAAGAAATTGCCTTCTGGAACATCGGTAAAAATACTTTGAAATCATGTAACCATGCACAAAAAGAATCTTAGCTGCAACATTTCCTAACTTCTGAGCCCTTGATTTTGCAACATATATTTTCAATGGAGCAGGTAATGGTAGGGAGGAGTGGGCACGCAGACCACCTCTCTATGGTCTTAATTAGGTGGAGAGAACACAATTTTCTTCTGTTTGATGGGATATTTGCCAGGCCTCTGTGGATGTTAACTGTAGCACCTTTTCCTTGTGCTAATGACTGTTGGGAGGAAATCGTCATTTTCAGGATACAAGTAAATGCTCAGGAAAACAGTTAAGGTGGCCTTAATGCCCGTTTGATTCCTGGTTATCCAGTAACTCTGGATGATTAAGCTTTTTTGTGCTGTTCAGAACAAGTGACTGCTATCAATCTTCCAAGTTTCTCATGGAAAACTTCTTAGCACCAAAATTTGACTTGTGTATATGTTTCAGTGGTCAGTATGACCGGGTATTGGCCACCAGTGGTCTGCAGACCACAGTTCTAGAATCTGTGCTTTAAAATACTAGCTAAACTAAACAGAACTGGAAAGCTTTGGAATGTCTCTCATCATTATTGGCAGTAAAAAAAGTTTGATTTTAAAAAAAAAGGCTTACCATGTGCTTTGTAGGGACAGTTTGTCACTTTGAAATAGAAAGTACTGGTCTTGGGAGCTGATTGTAACCAGTTAGGTGTTCCATTAAAATGTCCCTTTTTCAGCATGATTAGCACTTGGAAACTTCTCCGTTTACAGGAAAATTATTCCACTCCTAGCCTTCTTTTTCAGTCTTTCATCAGAGGTCTCAGTGCCAAAAATAGTCACAGCTGTCAGTCTGAGTTGTTACAGGTTTTGAAGATAGATCTTTCACTGAAGTATAGTAATACTAGTTGGTATGAGGGGGACTCTATGTTATACTCCTTACTGTTTCAGACCATGGATTAAGTAAACTTGCTGTAAAACCACTATGAATAAGATTCTTATTTTTCTTTTCAAGACTCCATCAAAGAAGGGAATATACAAAAGGAGTTTTCAAAAATAAATTAAATTCTACCTTACTTTTGTCATTGGGGTGCAAAATAATGCAGAGCTGCTTTATCTTGGAGAGAAGCTTTTGCTGCTCAAGCTCCCTGGCATGCAGGGGAGGAGTAGCCATTCCCAGCCACCTGGCTGGCTACTTGGCCTGCAACATGGGACAAGGAGAAAAGTGCATTATAATCATAAGAATACATAAAGTAATAGTTTACAGTCATGCCTACCTAATGTGGGTCTGTCAATGCAGTGTATAATTCATAGGTTGCCCCCGCCCCTAAACGCAGCCGAGATATAAAATGAAAGTGAAAGATGCCCCAATCATTTGCACACTGTGGAGAACATTGTACAACCGCAACTACTCCTTCAGCTCAGCAGGTTCAAACGTGATAATAATCTCTCATGGGATTTAAAGCACCATGTTTTACAAGAAAATCAGTTATACATTTAGAAACATAATCTTGTATATTAGAAATTTTATTAGGTTAGAGTAGAAAAGAAAGTGAATTAATGTTTGCCATATAGGTAATGTGCAGAATATCAAAGACTCTGTTGTGTAATTTTTAGCCCTAGAAATAGCAACAACCAAGAAACTACAGGCTCTCTGCACATTAAGTTTTATACTTTGGCCCATTATCAGTATATCAGCAATTCATACAAGAAATGGACTGATAGAACCCTTTTGGTTTTTTTCCATTTTGTGTTGTGGAATGCTTCGATTTCTCTAACAGGTAGAGAAAACCAAAGGTTGTTAATAGTGGTCTCATTCTGGTCCTGAGAAGGAAACTTTGTCAAATAAAGGGCCAGTGGTAGTTCTGCATACTTCTTATTTAGCCAGCCTCCTAGTAAGAATGCACAGGATTTACACACTTGTTTTAATGATCTGTATTCCCTGGAATAATGCAACTTTCTGAATAGTTCATAAAACTATTGTAAAAATTCTTCTAGTGTAGTTTTATGTCTAAGCTTTTGGATTTGCAAAACCCTGAATTCAGCATTTGTGTCTGTTGTCTCCTATGTTTGATTTGAATTAAAGAAAGAAAAAATGCAAAGTCTGTTTTTCTTTGTTGGGAACAGACTCAAACCCATACATATGAAAAATGGTGGGTCTAAGACCTGAGGAAACTTTGGGTTGGGGATGCTTTGAAAATCTCATCTTTAATCAAGTGACTTGTCAAATTCTTAGAAAGGGTTAGGAAAAATCTGGGTAGAGAACTCAGTTTATTCATCCAAAAAGGTGCAATTCAAATACATGACTGACAACCTACAATAAAGAATGTTTGGAAGAGTGATTGCACCCTGTAGCATGCATTTATTTGGCAGAATAAAAAGTGCTCATACATTTCTGAGGACCAGCACAAGGAGTGAAACATTGAAGTACGTTTGTAGGTGAACAGTCATGCAAAATACTATGTAGTTTCAATTCTCAGAAAAATTAGTGGGAACTGAATGCAGGTTCGAACCTTTAAACAACTAACACCTTTCCTCTAACATGATTCCTTTTTCTTTTTTTGCCTTTTCCCTAAGGGGATTTCAGTAATCTCTTCTAGCAGTATATTACCTAGCATATTATACAATGTGTGGAGGGCACTAGCCTGGAATCTGAGACCTTGCTTTGCTCTAGATTTCCCATATGACCTTGAACAAGCCTGATTTTATTTTTTTTTTCCAAGAAACTAAAACCTTTTGAAGGTCTGACCTTAATCTCTTTTCTCTATATTCCCTACCATTTTTTGGTGCGTAAAGCGGAGATAACAAGACTTTGCTACCTTACAGTTGATAAGAAAAAATAAATTAAAAACTTTAATGCAGTTAGAAACTGAAGGGTTTTTTTTATAAGACTGTTAATGAAGCATTATACATGTAGTCTGCGTATTTATTCTTGCTGGGAAAAAAAGATGAAATTATACAAACTATAATTACAGACTTGTCAGTCTCTGTCTTTGAAAGCAAGACACTGCCCATAAATTAAGTTAAGATACTAACGTGGAATTTAATATATGATAACCACTAAAAAATTAGGCTGCTTTTAATTGTCATGACAAACCTGTTTAATCAGATCATTTT
>VZTL01051952.1:7290-20472 GCA_013400535.1 Scopus umbretta | reverse complement strand
AGAGGGGTTGTGGAGTCTCCTTCACTGTCNCTGCCCAGAGGGGTTGTGGAGTCTCCTTCACTGTCGATATTCAAAACCTGCCTGGATGATGTCCTGTGCAGCCTGCTCTAGGTGAACATGCTTTAGCAGAGGGGTTGGACTAGGTGATCTCCAGAGGTCCTTTCCAACCCCTACCATTCTGTGATTCTGTGATTCTGTGATCCTAAGGTATGGGGAGGTCACACACTTCACACTTTCTCACGTGGAGCTAGTCAGCACCCCTGGAGATGCCCAAGAAGTAGCGTGAAATTCCAATGATGAGCTTGTGACTATGCACAAGGCCTTCAACCCACATGAAATTTGTCTCGATTATCATGGAATACAGAATTTCAACACACAGTTGAAGCCCTTCTCTTAAACTATCCTCAGATAGAGGCTTTTTTTTGCCACATTTCACTCAATGTACTTGACTGGAGGGAAGGAACACGACATAGAGCAGGCGAGATAGTTAAGCACTCTGCTTTAGTTCTGTCTTCAGAAGTAGTAATCAAGAGCATGAGTAACTTGATCGTTTCTTTTCCCATGAGCTTACATGAATATTTTGATACCTGTTTTCAACTGCTTCAGCTCTAGCCCTCCTCCTCACACCACACAGTTTCGAACTGAATGCTAAAAAAACCAAGCACCCTATGTGCAGCTGACTACCAGGGCAAAGCCATGAAGTTCAAATCTAGACAGAGATTTCCTCCATGCTGAGGAGTGCACACTGCTACTCTGGTGGGAGACCAAGCTTCGAAGGTCATACCCACAGCCAGATTGTGGGAAAGCTCCTGAAGATCCATTCTGAAGGTGTCAAGCAGCATTTGAATACTTGAAGAAGCGTGGGGTTTTGCTTTTGGTTCCCCCCCTCCAAAGAACCAGGCTTACATCAGCACCATATCAGATGCACTTCAAATTCCTGGATTTTAGCATTTTTAGGTTTCAGGCTGCCTGTTCTATCTGTGCAACAGTCTCAGCAGTGGTTAAATTTAGATCATTACCCTGAATATTGCAACATAGCTCAGGTTTGGAAACCTCAGGCTTTTCATTGCAGTTTCAGACCTGACACAGTCCAATCCCTTCCTAATTAGCCCTGACAGCAGAAAGGGCCCTACAGCATTCAGCTATCTCGGAGTCATTATGAAATTAGCAGGGTGCCTGATTTTGCTTTGAAGTCAGTGAAGTGTATCTGATGTAAAGGTTGAGACATGGCGTGAGGCCACACACTCTTAATATCTGTAAAATGATCCAATAATGAAAAGATTTTCATAAGCACAAAATGTTGGCAGAAGTCAAAGATACCAAAATGATACTGGAAAGGGAGCAAAAGTCATAATGAGATCATAAAGACTCATATCTTAATCCCAAAGGATCCCATTAAGAATTATTAGTTATAGGACTCATCTCACCTTATTTAACCTGTCTGAAAGTTTGATGCTTGCTCCAAGGCAGGTGTCACATCCTGGAAATGCCTAACACAAGAGTTTCTTTAAAAGATTTTAGCTTAACTCACTAAAAACTACTGTGCCCATTAACTATAAGCCCAACATTAATGCACTGATTTCAGACTTCTACACCAACACCACAAAGGAGAACATAGCCTGTGAATTTTGCAAGCTACTTAGCAGCTTTTCAGCATGTATCTAAGTCCAGCAAAAAGACCTGGAAGAGAAATGGCACTGCCTGTCCTCCTTCCAGCAGAAAAAATATTATTAAACATTCTGGTTTTCAGGTTCCAAGGGCAAGCGTTACACACAACAGCACAAGAAGAAAACCTGTTTTCAGTGAAGCTTCTATGGTAAGCCTGTTGCAAAGCTCCTGGCTCCTTTCCCAGCGCTTTTTTCTTCCCACCACTGGACTGAGTTATATTTCTTTGGGTTGGTCAAATCATTCACGCTGGGTCAGCTCAGATCAAGCATTCTTCACCTCAGCTCACCCTCTGAGCAGCAAGAGGTGTTTGGCAACCTGTGTCCTTGGAGTGGAGGAGTAAGAACCACTCCTGCAGCACAAAGTATTTTGAAAGAGTTGCAAAGCAAGGTGATGTTCAGTAGAGAATGTTGCCCCATGCTTTCAGAAAGCATGCAACTGCCTTGTCACCATATGGTTTCCTGTTCATATATCTGTGGGAAAGTTCCTGGTAGAGACGGATCAACCAATCTCACTTTTGTTTCTTCCTGCAAGTTTTCTGAGGTAGTGTCTTAGCAACCTGACTTGCAACAGCCTGTCATCCATCCCCACCATTGAGCTGAATGTCTTCTTTCTGTGTGCGTGGGCTGTAAGCATAAATAAGGGAGGTTATAAAGGAAAAGAGCAAGACACAAAGCTCAGGTTCAGTTACTGGAGATGTCTGAAATCATTCATGGAAGTCAGTGGCAGACAACATGGCTCAGGCAGGCTGGGAGTACAGAGGGTATCTTCCAGTCTCAGGGTTAGCCTGGTTCAGTGTGTCAGGAAAACACTGCAAGATCCCAAAACACAAATACATTTCCTGGATCTTACAGCATCCCTTTGCATGTATGAGTGGACAAAATTTGTCTCCAAATGATCATAAATACACATGTCCACAGGTCAGTGTTTGAGTTTCCATTAGAGTCATTAAAGATCAACACCTCTGCTTAACCAGAGGTGTCTGGGGACATTTCAGATGCTCAGGTATCTGGATAGGGATGGAAAATGTGATACACAGCACTTATGTGCCATAGGAGCAGGGTGGCCCTAAGCTATGTCTAATGGCAGTAGGCATGCTGTGGGCTACTGAATTGGCCCTGGCATCCCACAGCCCCATCAATGTCAGTGAGTGCTCAGATGAATTACCTCAGGACAGGCACCAAGTACCACTGGAGAAACTCTGGGATAGCTGAGAGATCTGAGCAGAGTTGACAGAGATGAAGGAGACCTTCCATGACTAAGGTGTGGATGTGAAGGGAGGATACAAGGGAATGGTCCTCTGATAGGAGCCAGGCTTTCCTGCTGTCCCTGGATGGGATGTCCTGCCACCACCATCAGAGACAACCCTGGGCCTCATGGGCCAGTGGTCTGCCCTGTAGGGTATTTCTTATCATCTTAGAAGTTATCCAAAATCCATCGGTTTATACCAGGCTGATATTTGTAGTGTGCCTCTCTCCACCCTCCAAAATGCAGGAAATGGCTTTGGGATAGTTTCTTCTCTCTGCTAATCCAGAGAAATTCATTGACATCATGAGGATTTCCTGAGTGAGAGGGAAGACAAGCCTTCGCTTAGAGGAATGCAAGCAGGGACATGTTTATCATCTAAAGATAAAGCCAAGCATCAAATTGCTACTAATTTAAATGAAAAGGAGGATCATGTCCCCATCACATATTTCCAGTCTAGAACAGATCTCATAGGGACATCACTGATCCTCTGGCCACACCAAAACATTTATTTCTTGTCTACCAACTAAATTAACTCAATTTTTATTTTTTATTTTAGTGGCTTGTTTAAAGGTTCATCCATTTGGCCAGCTCCACTCCTTCACTCCGCCAGCACCTCAGTGAACCTGCAGGACTGAGTGAGTCAGTGCACTGGGTTTGCCAACCTCTTCCACAGCAACTTAATTTATAAGAATAATCCTGCACTCTTGAGACTTCTTATTTGCCACAGGGTATTAATGATGAGGGTTGCCTGGTGAGTGACACTCTGAGGAATTCAGGTCCTTGCTGGCACAGAGTGAAGTCATAAAGTCCCTGGCGGGATTCATATTTTCCTTTTCCTTTCTAACCCTGTTCCAAGAAAAATGAAATGCATGGGTTTCACCTTAAGCTGTGGTGATATTACAATCCTATTACTTTTTCAATGAAAATCAGGGCACATTTGCATGGCTGCTGTTAAGTGTCAGGGCAGAAACAACAGACAAGTCAGGATTCCCAAACAGACTTGGCAAATTAGCTCACGTAATAAATTTATTTGCCGATGAAAATGACCACTAGATGACAGAAAACATTTGCCGGCTTGAGCTGTATTCATCAAATAGATTGGTTCAGAAAACCAAATGGGAGAAGAATCAGATGTGATGAAACCTTCTCCTGCTCTCTCTGAAGTGAGATAAGTGGGTTTTCATTTCCAAATTCTTAGACACCAAAGATGGCAAAACATTTTGTTCAAAAGGAAAAGCAAAGAAACAGAAAGTTGTGTCAGACCAAACCAGAACTTTAGGTGAGTTGAGGTTGGGTGAGAAAATAGAAATGTTTTCATTTTTAACAAACAGAACATACTCTTGTTCTTAATTTTCTGCGCAGTAATTTGGACAGCCCTGCTTTGGGGATCCCAAGACTCTGCTTTTGCCATGAAAACATTTGGACTAGCATTTGCAAACTTGGATAAATAAAATCCTGGAACTTCCAAGGTCCTGAGCATGCCCTGACATACTCAAATGCCACAGCCAGGGACAGGCAGAGCCTTCACACACATTTCTCCACCTAAATGCTTCAGCATTTTCACATCAACCAGGCTCTGGCAGTCTGCATGGCTGAGGTGAGTCAAATTAAAGGTTGTTTATCATCTTTGACCCTTTTTGTGTCTTTTTTTGGTCCACACGTGGTGAGGCACCACTGCCAACAAACCCGTGTGCCTCTGTGTCATTGCAACTGCTTACATTGTGCTGGTGGTCACTTTTCCCATCACACCCGGACTCCTCCAGGACACAGCCCAGGGGCCCCCGCTGTTCCTCTCCCAGGCACCTGGATTCCCATGAGGAGGACACCCACGTGTGTGAGCCGGTTGGCTGCCCTCCAAGCAGATGCCTGTTATGGGCACCCAAAGGAGCACAAGGTGCTCGAGCTCAGCATGGCTGCTGGGCAGTCACAGGCATGGGAACCCAGGAGCACACCTCCAGAGAGCCCCTATCTACACGGATTGACCAAAGCTAAGCACCGATGCCACGACTGTTGAATCCTGCTTTGCTGCCCTGTGACTGCCTAAGGAAATCCAGGAGCCAAACCCACTGTATTTTTACCACTTTTTCCTCTGATACCATCTCCAGTCAGCAGAACATTATTTGCTGCCACATTTCCCTGTCATTGCAAGGTAGGACATTTCTGTTCCTCTGCCAAATGTGCCAAGTATTCCCAAGTACAAGGAACTTTACGTGCCCTGAAATGTCCCCAAAGCAGCCAGGTGCCTGTTTCCACCTACAAGGCACCTGTTCCCACTAATGATCCAGTTACACTGAGGAACATGGCACTTGTTTGGTTGCCAAAGATTACAGGTGTGTTGGGTTAAAAGGCATCTGCTTAGCGAAGCACATCCAGACAGAAAAAAACCTGCTGTGCTTCTAGATGTTTCAGGTGAATGAAGGTAAAAATAAAAATATCCGTCTTTAAAAAGGTAGCAGAAGACAGAGGGCAGGAGAGCCACTAGCAGTGGTGCTTCCTAGCCTGATGGTTGGGAACAGGTTATTTCCCTTTCCTATGCCTCAGTTTCCACAAAATGGGAAAATGGCCGATGATTTCCTTTCCAAAGTACTCCAAGATGCTGTTGAATATATACATGAATATTATGAAACACCACATCCAAGTGAAAGAAAACAGTCTGTTGAGCCTCCAAGTGTCCCAGGTGAGCTTCAGTGAAAGAACCGAGTGCACACAACTGATGACTCTCTGTTACAGGGCTAAGCATAAAGCGCTGATCAGCAGATTCTGCCCTATTTTTGTCATGTTGTGCAAACACACTGCTGACAGTTGATTACCTCTGTCCTAGGCATTTTTTTTTTTTTTATAAGAAGCTAACCAGGAAAAATAGAAATGCAAGTAAGCACCTGCTTTTAATAGCAAAATTAGTAGCTTCGGTCAGTGTCAGTTTTCAATATTTATTAAAGAGGAGAAGAAAGAACATTTCTACATCTCACTAACCTGTGAATTTAATGCTTTTGATTGTTTACAAACAGCTGCTCTCTAACAGAAGCAATTGCCTGCATTGTTTCATGAAGGGAAAAAAAATATATATATATATATACTTTCCCCAATAATCCAGGACTATTTCTTTCCCAGCTATTTGCATTTGAAAGACCTGACTGAATTAATTTCAGACAAAATGTAAATATGGCACCTGGATTCTGATCAGGAGAACAAACTGTCTCTGGGATTTTTTTTCATGACTGAAGCAAAATCTTCAGGAGGAAGAGTACTGGCGGTCACCCATCTCCTTCCCCAGGCATGTGCCTTCATAACATCCCTTCGTTAAGCATGGGAGGAAAATGTGAAGCTGTGTGACAGATACGGGACAGGTCTTGTCTTTCCATCACAGGGAAAAAAAGCCCTAAATGAACCATCCCTCCAAGGTAATGAATGCAAAGATCATCCAGCTGTTTGGCTTGAAAGAATGCATCTCTTGTTCGGTGTATACTGCACCCAAACTGGGGGATTTTGGTTCCAGCTGCATCTGGATTATGGCTCTGCAGAGCCAAACTCCTCTCAGGTTTCTAGCTGTGGCACAGCGCAATGGTCTGCGAAGATGCAGGAAGGGTGGCCTTGGGTTTGTCACTTCAGAGAGACTTGTGTCTGAATTCAATCCCCACATTTTTCTGGCTAAATGTTCCCTATCTGACCCTGGATAAATGACTCCTTGCTCCTCCCTAGCTGGTCACAAGTGTCTGTCCAGCTTCCCATCTGGGATAAGGCATTCATCCTGCTGTGGTTTTGCACTGAGAAGAGCTCAAAATCTTTATAAAACCCAAACAGTGTGCTGTCACCTCAACTGATATACATTCATTTTTCCCATAGAGGACGTTTCCCACAGAGAGCCTCAGATGAGGATCAGCAAAATGGTAAAAAATAAATTCCCATTGCAACAAATAACTGTAGATGCTCCTAAAACTTTCTGGAGATGCTAGAAGGATGGCTGCTATGCTGCTTAAAATCAGAAAGAGCCCTAAAAAGCAAGCATTGATTTAAGATAGCTGCATACTCTGTAAAGACACAGTTTGTTTTCCACAGCATTCAAGCTCCAGATTTGTACACCTTATTAACCAGGAACTGGCCATGGTCTGGAGCAAGCTGCAGCCCACAGCAACCTCTACAGGCAGAGCAACATGCCGCAAGCGATGCTGCTCCGGAATGCTACAGATCATTTTGGTGCTTGTGACATTTGCATCATTAAATTGGCTGAGCCCAGCGGGTGTAAATCCAGAGGTGGGCCCGTGAGTCAGTGGTCTGTGTGAATTCCCGGGGGCTCTGAGTTAGAAGCATTTTGTTCTGTATGGGAAGAACCAGATAACAGGCAGAAGCATGAGGAAGGCACCAAAAAGGAGGGACTCCCCTAAGGGGCAACATGTCTGGTGGCAGAGAGGGAGAGATGGTGTTAAATACCTTTCCGTGCTGTGCTCTCAGGAGCTGTGCCGTAATTGTAATTTCATTTTGTGGAAAATATGAGGGGAAAGAAAGCGTAACTCATAAGAAGTTAAACTAGAAATTGCACTGGCATGTTCACCAGGATGCTGCATGCTGCAGGTGATCCAGCCAGGCAAGCCCCA
The DNA here is from genome assembly GCA_013400535.1 of Scopus umbretta. NCBI lineage: Eukaryota > Metazoa > Chordata > Aves > Pelecaniformes > Scopidae > Scopus > Scopus umbretta. The sequence continues at coordinate 12,967 of VZTL01051952.1, read as the reverse complement.
TGAGATGCAGCAAGGAGGTTGTGTGTCTCTGTGCAAAGACCATGAGCCACCCAGTGACACTCAGTCATTAGGACTGGTCTGTGTGGTAGCAAAGCCCCAAACCCTTCTACTGCTGCCTCTGCCCTGCAGGACACCCCTAGGAGGTATGTTTCATCTAGTCTGTCTCCAAGACCACCTCCAAGCTCATCTCCACTCTTAGCCCCAGTGTCTTGCTCAGAAGGACATGTCCAGGACATAGGCAAAGCAAAGGCTCAGGGTCAACTTTGGTGAGCAGAAAGGCCTCCAGATCTCCACTGGCTACTAGTGAGAAGCTCAATGTGATTGCTCATGTATAGACGTCTAGAGCAACTTAGTTGACCTAAGGTATCTCACACGGCCTCCTAATGTCCTTCTAGAAGAGAACTGTTCTCCTGAGATCCTGTGTCATATTTCCAGGCCACTGTACATGTCTTGGGTGCCCTTAGGTTGTTTCAAATGAAACAAATGCTTAAGTAATTGAATTGCGCCCTAGATTTCTATTAACTCTGATGGGAGGACTGGCACCCAGCACGTATGGAGCCATGTACATTAAATCACCTTAATCTGCAGGTGAATCTTATCCAGGCAAATGAGTCCCATGTGCTTAAGCTGATTCTCTTAATCTCTCCGTGTGGATGGACATTTTTCATCCCCTTTAAATCTCTGACACCATGGTGACAGCTTTCTAGCTGAGGAGCTGGTTTCCAGCCTCCCCCTTCCTAAAACCTTTGGGAAGGGACTGCCTCCAGGCATCACTCTGCAGTCATTTCTACAGGCTTGCAGCTTTTTTTGTGGGCTTAGCTTCCCCCCACCCCAACATGAGGGCCATGACGGCTCTGTGCATTTCCAATTATAAATTTTGCAGCATCTGGTCTCATGAGAATTCACTCCATGAACATCACGCTGAAATCTCAGAGCTGAAAGTACAGAAACCTTGAAAATGTTTCTTGAGGTGTAATTTGCACAGTGAGAAGAGCACGGGGCTGCATCTGCTGAGTTTGATCAAGGCTAAATAGCTCATGGCTGCACGTGTCCTAAGAGAAGTAATGCATATGTTTCCCTAAAATGCTATGGCAAAAATGATTAATGAGTAAGTGAGTTAACTGAGCAGAGAATGAGTGTCTTCTTCGTGTGGGGGAAATGCTGGCTTTTATTGCATAATCTCTTTTGGACTCCAAATAAAACCATCCAAAGTCTTATGTAAAAGATGGTTCCAGGGCTACAGCTTCAGGTTTCTAATTTTGTTGTCAAACATTCAGTGTGAAGCTGAACAACTAGAAATATTTCCCTCTTTGTGTGTTTGCCTTTGTTGACAAAAATGGAAATACTCCATAAAAAGTGACTATAGAACAAAAGTTTCAAAGTCCCTGTTTTCTGCAGGAAAACAGTTTTGATGCACCCAGTCCTTGCCCTGTTATTCCAGGCTGTTTTGCACCCCTGCAAAGAATGCTGTTAGCCAGGCAATAGTTAACGCCTTTCAATCAATGCAAAAACCTCAGAGTTTGCAGGTTTTTACTTTAGTCAATTCCTTTTCCATTCCCTTGCCAGTGGTCTGCCTTTGAAGCTGGAGCTTGCAGAACTTGCGTTCATTAAATGGGACTGACTTTGGAAAAGCCAAGAGAAATAGAAAGAAATTAAATAAAATCCCCCAAATCTTTGAGTCTGTTTCCTTAAGACCGCAGCCCAGCTCTGCCAGACTTAGCCACAGGGGTGAGCATCCTTTGCTTTGCATATGCAGGAAGGAGGAGAAATCTCTGTGGATGATTTTTAGACCCATTCATGAGCAGAAAATCTATTAAATGTCATGCCAGCATTGTTCATGCCCTTTGAGCCTGCCTCCTCCAGGCCCAGTTGTCTCCAGCACACCCAACCACATGGTCCACAGTGCAGCAGGGGAGCAAAGAGGAAAGCTCCAGAGCTGCAAGAGCTGAAATAACTCGGGCCTGCCGCCACTCTTCCTCCCTTTCCATAAGCCCGTCATCCCCTTCTCCTACTGGCCTCTCTGCTTTATTACTGCTGAGTAAAGTATTCCCTCTGCTGACTGTATCAAGTAACTCTTTATTGATGCGCCAGAGAATAATTTTTTTTTGGTACAATGAAGAATCATTTGCTAAGTCTGCAGTAAAATCACCGAAGTCAATATATCTAGGGATGAATGAACTAAATAAAGTTTTGGGCAAGTTTTTCTGCACTGAGAGGTCCTATGGGTTTGCACCCAGCTATCAATCGAGTTATGTTTAGAAAGCTTAAGAGCTTGATCTTCCTCTGGGCTATGTTTGATGAGCGTAGAAAGGCTAGGTATTCATTTTTAAGCTAATAAACCGGCACACATGGTCTGCCTTCTCTGGCTATGTAGCACTGTTAGCATTCAGAAGTGTTCCAGCTAAGCAGTAAATTTTACTCATAACTTGTGTTTGCCTCTAGAAGACCAAATTGTTCATTCCCAAGTTGTTATCTCTATATATATTTATTTTGGCCAAATTTCAAAAATAGTAATGGGATGTTATAAACCAACTGAATTCTGGCATAAGGCACTATCTGCAAATTTCTTTGGATTTTTGAAGAAGGAGGGTATTCTTGGTGGTTGCTTTTAGTAAGATTTACAAGATTTATTTCTCCAGCACCCAAACATTAAGGAGAAAGAAATGCTTGCCACCATGTATCAATAACTGCAAGAGAGAAGTTGGGAACCTGTCTGCATGGGTGATAAGGATTCAAACAGCCTTGTTTAAAATTCATTATGGCCTGGCTATATTGGTGTTACTCCGTGGCAGCAGAATGAAGCTTAGAAAGCCCTAAACCTCTGGACAGAGTGTACAGTCCTGCTCACCCTGGGGTGGCTTCAAAATAGGACAGGGAAAGGTGGTGATGGGGACTGAGAGCTCCTCACAGCAGAGGAGTGTGAGCTTTGTTTGGCTTGGTAAAACAAAGATTGATGGAGTCTGGACTCCAGGGAGGGAGAAGACCTGCTCAAATGAAAGGACTAGCACAAGAAGAAGTGGGGGTGAAGCAGCCACAAAACAATTCAGACTGGAAAGCAAAAAAGCCCTTAAAGCAATGAGGTTTGAGAGCAACTTTCCTGCAGCTGAGGGAACGAGATAATTTCATAGCAGAGCCTCATGATGTGAGTCTTCTCATCACATGTATGTCATGGGGCACATGTGCATGTACGCACCTTTCTTGTGGGACTGGGCATGGGCCATGTAAAATGGGGTCATGATCTCATGTGTTGGGCAAGCAAGAGGCAGGACAGCAGCACTGTGGATGGATTATATTATTCAGCTCATTGGCAGAAGCAGCTATGCCTGTTTAAGCTTAATTTGAACTCAGAATTGGGTTGATAATGTCATGTTTTGTTCCCTCTGTGGAAAAGACCAACCATTCTTATAGGAACAGCTCTATTCTTGGCTCCACTAGGAACAAAACAATGTAATTTTACATGGCAGTTATGCTTTCTGATGAGTCATGTTGAGAGAACAAGTTGGGATGAATCTTTGGAGCACTGTGTAGAACACCCACACCTTTTTTATGGGGGGTCTGAAACAGGAGTTCATTCTGAGGTATTACAGAGGGCCAGCTCTCAAATTCAAATTCAGATCCAGAATCAAGAGCCCCCAAGCTCCAGGAGGACTGGCTCCAGAACTGTGGGCACAGTCCAGCTTCTGTCCAACAACAGGGCAGGGACTGCAAATTTGCACTTAATTTCTGAAAGCAGCTCATCACTTCTTAACATACCCTTGTAAATCCACATGCCCCTCAGCTCTGGATGTGGGTGCATTGGAGAGTTAATTTTACAACACCAGGACATGCTGAAGTAGATCCACCTCTCTTGTTTCTGTCTTAAATTAGGTACAATCTATTTTTTTTTCTTCCCCTCCCCAAGTCCTTAAATGCTGTATGTATAATTCCATTCTGCTAGAAAATGCTACCAAAAAAAGAAAGTTAAATTAAATTTGACTTCTATATGCAAATCACATCACAGTTGCATACATCAGTGAGAACATAACCTTAACCATTGTCCTCCAAACAGCACTAGGGGATGAAATATATGCAATTCAGAGTTAACCTTAAACCTTCAGGCCTCAGTCAGTCACATGTTAAGAAGGGTAATTCCTAATTAAGGTATTTTTTAAACCATCTGACATTAATTGTTATAAAATGGAAATCTGATTTTAATGACTTTAAGGTCTCCTTTTCAATTAGTAACTCTGAAGGTCTTTTGACCTGTGGATGGAACAGCACAGCATCCCCTCCCCATTGCACAGGAGGGGTTGGGGTATGTACACCTCTGCTGTCCAAGGAACAGGGGGAGAATCACCCACTGCACAGTGGTGGTCTGATGGAGATTCCCCTTTGGGACAAGCCTTTGAGATTCCTGTGTGGCCCCAGTAGGACCTTCTCTCTACCTTACCTGTCACTATGACTTTTCATGTGACTACAGCATACAGCCTAGTGACAGGCGTGACATCCTCATGGAATATGAATTTATCACAAACCTGATTTTGCCATTTTTGGGTGTAAACTTGAGCAGAGACAACACAGGTACACATTTCAGAGGTTTCTCAGGATGAAAATGCCCCTTTGAGGACTGCTTTTTAAATACTAAGGAGTTTGCTTTATTCATAAAACCAAAACAAAAGTCATTACACAATAAAGTTACCACCCCCAGTGCTGCAGTGGCATCAAACCCTAGCATGGCTAGTGTTCAATTAAAATGTAATCATACCAAAGGCATTTTGGAGTCGTATGACAATGACTGTACACAGCACTAATGCTGTAATGACACAGTAATCAAGTCTCAGTTGCATCCTATTCAAGTCCCAGCTGTTCTGAGTGAGGTATAACTTTCATCAGAGCTAATTATTTCATATTAATCTCAATACTTTAGCCCATACAGCTTTATAATACGCAGATAATGAGGGTTCTCTTGTTGATGCCACAAACAAATGAATTGAACCTCCTCTGCAGCATGGCCATAGGAGAGAGACAGAGTAACTGATTGAGACAGGGCTCCCATGGAGGGATATGAACAATTTAATTGTGATTGGTTTTTATAATTGGATTTTATTTTAATGGTTCATGCTGCTCCCAAAAGGATCTTGGTGCGGGAGGTGCTTTATAAATAACATTTATTAATTGTTTTAACCTCTTTTTCTTTCACGACGTCAGGGCTTTCTGAAAGCAGCTCTCCACCCCTGTTCATGCCATCCAGAAGGGTCTCCGGTAGGGATGCAGCTTAAAATCGTGTACAGCGTATTCCAGAGGACTGCTTAGTCCCATGAAGGGGGAAAGGCATCACTCCTCCATATGGATTTTCAGTGGAGATCGAATGCCAGATTTTTCCCATTCAGGACTCCCATTTCTGCCACCCGAACTAAGGAATTAACCCAGTGAGATTCCAGCAGCAGCCATCTGCGAAGTAAAACAGCCACTTGAAGGATCCTGTGGCAGTTTGGGTTACTTGCATGGATGATTAGTCATGAGGCTTTAGGCTTAAAGCTTTAATCCAGTTTCCTTTAAAGCTGATGGGAGCTTTGGCCCTATATGTGTTAGGGTGCACATTGCTTATGGCAACTCTAGTATAGGTTGCAAACCCTTATAAATCCCCTCTTTCCATGAACTCCTAACGTTTTCTGAACCTTTCATCTTTTGGACTGAA